>JAJQOW010000371.1:0-124016 GCA_037975125.1 Latrodectus hesperus | reverse complement strand
ACTACTTTTTACTGCAAAAATTGTGCACGTGCAAATGACAAATATATCCTACGTTTTTCTTTTGCCAATATTTTTTAAATATTATACGGTCATTTTTATTTTTTTGCATTTGAGATGTTTTCCCTTCAGTTTAAAGTCATTTACCAAATAATTTTATATTAATGTTAATATATCTTGATTTACGGATCAATAATTCAAGGAGATTCTAAAAAATTCAGCTCACTAAAATAAACTTAATTTATTTTATAAACTAACGAGATTCACTATTTTTCCTATGAATATTAATAATCTTACAACATGCCCCAATCAGGTTATATGCCTATGAAAAATAATAATATTAATTAAGAAAATTAACTTTATCTATTTAAAATATAGAATATATGGTTAATATTGTTTCAGCTGGTATATTGATAAACAAGACCTCTGGATGTCATTATTTTCTATTTAGAAATTCAAAGTAAAATATTTTTTGTTAAAGTTTTATTGTACCCAACTACTATTTGTCATAATATATATATTTGTCATAATACTTGTAATAAATTAACTCAATTAATTAAAAGCGTTCTATTGTTAATACCTTATTATTTTATGAATAAATACAGTTTTGGAAAGTTTATTATTTTAACTAATATAATATAAAAATGTCGTTCTCAAAATAGGAAATTTTAGGATATTGAAATTTCTCTAATGAAGTGTTTTCATAACATAATTAAAACCAAATTAAAAAAGTTCATTAGAAGTCTTTAAAATTTGCGTCCTTAATAATAAATTCTAAACCCCTATATCCTTCAAAAAATTTTCAAATGACAAAATGAATAAAAGTAAGTAAAGTATTTCATATGTCACAATTTTTAATAAATTACTTTTATAAATAAAATAATTACAAATACATAACTTACATATATGGCATATTTTTCTTACCGCAATTTCTATTAGGCAATATTAAAATATGAGAATAAAATTTTAGTATAGTGAATTTCATCAGATAAATTAATTACATCTTAGGATTTACTGATTTGAAAAACTTCAATATTAATAACTTCTTAATCTACCCTATAGTACAAATTCAATGCCATCATTGAAAAAAATGAATATATAAAAAGAAGTATTTTTTAATATGCATGCAACTGATTAATCTTTTTGAATCAGTGCATTTATTTTTCAGCAAAATGTATGGATAGATGATTTTTGTACCATAGTAAAATATCTGTATTTTTTACAAAAGAACCTATGCCAGTTTATCTCTACATATTGTATATCTTCCAACAATAATTCTTTTCTTGAGGGATTAAATCAAAAAAAGTTTCTGCTTCAATTTAAAGGTTTCTCTCAATTTTCAGTTAAAATTAAAAAACTATTCCAATTCATTACATTACATTCCTAATTTAGAGATAATGTATTTCAATAGCTCACTTCATTATAATTGGAGTTAAACTCCCTGTTTTTGGGATTATTTACCTATATTAATTTTATCTGTGTACCAACAAGTTTAATTGTTCCTTTTCCTGAAAAATATATCTAATAATATTTATTTTTAATATTTTTTGTGAAAAAATATTGTATTATTCAATTTTTAAATTAGTTCTTTTGCTAGAATACATTTTTACTTACGAACTGTAAGTAGAAATTTTTTCTTTGAAAGTGTAAAATGTCAACTGATAACATTGTTATCGAACAGTTGAAAAATATGGTCCTCTATATCAGTGGGACGAAATCATTAAACAAATTAAACAAGAAGAAAAATTGTCCTCAATTAATAGTTACCAAGAATTTCACTCAGATGAAAGTATTTTTCAATTAGATGAAATCAAATCAATCCAGTCAAATGTAACTTGTTTTAAAATTTTGTATGATGACGGCTCAGCATCGAATTTGGAGATCGAAATTTAATTGTTAATTGTCAAAAGTATGTATTGTATATCAAATACATTACTTCATCTCTTTATTTGTTGTGACCTAAATATTTCTTATTGGATGTCTTAACAAGTTATCAAGTATTTTATATTTGATGTGTCTCATGAGATTAGAAATATTTTATTAAATCTGTACTGATATACATTCATTAGTTTATTTAAATCTGTTGACAATGCATTAATATTTGTAACCGAAATTTGTGTATTATTTACATATTTTAGACATGGATGTTTGTAGTATAATTCTTTACAAAGATTAATGCTAGATAGCTCAATAAGAGAGAGAGTTACTTGAAAATAATTTAAAATGCTCAATGAATTTATATAAGTAAAACAAAGTGATTTTAAACTATAAGCCCAAGACAAATAAAGCATACTAGGGAAAATTTGACCGTAGAACCAGACAAAAACAATATTATTAACGTTTTTTTAACATTTAAATAATCAAGTTTTTATACTGTTTTGAGTGGTTAAAAATTATTCTCATTGTAGTATTTATTAGAATTATATCAAATGTTGAATATTTTAATGATTACTTTCATAGTTTTTCGAGTCTTAGAAACATTGTTTCACAATAAAACCTATATCAATATCCAAGACATGTTTCTTGAAAAAATCAAAATTGGTTAGTTGAAATATAACTAATATAAATGGATATAAAAGTGCGTGATGTATTTATATCAGTTATATACAATATCTTTTTGATCTATGGCAATTTGAGATTTCATTAACTGAAGACATTAGCAGATTTTTTTTCCAGAATTTCGTAGTTACGGGATTTTATAAATTTCATTTATTTTACTTTGTTCAGTATGAATGTTTGAAACACCTTAATATGTCTACTTCAATAAAAAAAGATGAAATTTTGAACATCTGTCTAAAAGTTCCTTCTTGGAATTTTGAATTGGCACCTAATTCATTAAAATTCTATCCATCTCTTCAAATTTCATGACTTCCATTCAAAATTCAGTGTCGAATATTATAAATTTGGAATCTACTTTAAATCAGAGCTCATGATTGTATATGACTCATAACACAAAAAGTGACAGTAGACTGATAAAATTAGCCTAAATTTTTGGGCTTCATAATTTTAAGGCGACATAGAAGCAGGAAATTTGAATTAAAAAGTTAAACAATTTATCTCGCAACATTCATCTTCTGATCGATTTTACAACGATGGATGATACGTATTAACATATCTTTTCATAAATACGAAGCAAAACAAACAATTTCATAACTAAACCATTTAAATTTTTACACTATAGCTAAATTTAAGAATACTATAAGGTCCTCGTAATTGCTTCAAATACCTAAGTTACTTCCAGACTCTCAATGGACGTTAACACCTTTGCAGCTGTCAACGAGATTGATTTCCTTTGATTTCCCACGTTTGAATCTCAGGAACAACATAGTACCCAAAGACAGTCAATTAGTTCTAATTGAAAGATGATATGGGAACGGCAAACAGGATTCGTGAAGGACCATTATGTCCTTCATGACAAATATAATTCTTCAAATTGATCTGGAATCACCTGGTGAATCACCCAGGTGCTTTCAAAGCATTTATTGCTTTTTCACTCTTTCTGATTCGAATCGGTGGAGTGAATGGAAATAGTGGTGGAAAAGTGACATTAAAAGATGGATAGATGATTGATTTAAGTTTGAATGAGGTGTCTAGCTGATGTGAGCCATTTACTTAGTTTTGTAAACGGTTTTAGATCCTAAAGTGAGATATGCATAATGATAAACATTCATTAATATTTACAAAACAAAATAGAAGTTAAGTGCTCCCAAAAGGTTGCAATCTGCATGATAGTAGCTTTTAACTTAGGTAAAATAAGAGTATTTCTAATGATATCACTTTACATGGTAAAATTTTTTAAAAGGCGAATGCAGCAATCTTGATATATAAATGAGAGGATATTTTTAATATATACTCATTTTCCTGATTCCTGAACAATATGTTTATAATTACAAACAGACGCACATAAATTTTACAAACTTTTTTGTCTTACATTTATATATATATATATATATATATATATATATATATATATATATATATATATATATATATATATATATATATATATATATATATATATATATATATATATATCATATATATTATATATATATATACTCTGTATTCATCATATATGATCCATACATTAGTATATATATAATTTCGAAAATATTAAATATATATCTATACATATTAAGTTATATATATATATATATATATATATATATATATATATATATATATATATATATATATATATATATATATATATATATATATATATATATATATATATATATATATATATATATATATATATATATATATATATATATATATATATATATATATATATATATATATATATATATATATATATATATATATATTAGGTAACAGCCAAACACGCTTTCATGTCAAGAAATATGCAAAAAGGGCAGTATTATAAGATACAATCTTTATGAAGGGTTACAGATGTTGACTGTAAGTGCTGATAGATGGTGTTTAAAACTTTCTTACAGTTTGTTTTCAAAACATACGTATTTCTATGACTTCCAGAAGACGAATGGAAGATTGTGAGCGCTGGCTTTCTGTGGGGCGTATTGAATCAGGACTGTCGATCTCAGGTGATGCACATTTCTTCGGCGTTCATCATTCTGTAATTTCACGTTTATGGAAACAATTCCAAACCACCCAGACTGTTGTCCGAAGGCTCATAGCCGGCCACTCAAGGGTTACAAACCCTGCAGAAGATCGATATATTGCGATTTTAGCCAAGCGAAATCTCAGAGCGACATCCACACGTGTGACATCTATGGTTACAGCATCCATTGGTAAGGTGATTTCTGCCGCTACTGTACGCCGAAGATTACATATGAGTGGACTGTACTCCTGGGTACTTCGAGTTTGTGTTTATATATACGTCCAATCTAGAGGGACATGATTAAAGTGGAGCATGGGACATGTCAATTGGACTGTGTCTGACTGGGGCAATGTCATGTTTAGTGTTGAGTCAATATTTGCTCTGGAGCCAGATAACAAGCGTATAAGGATATGGCGTTAACAAGGAACACGCAATCAGCCCCAAAACATCACCGAACATCACGCATTCCTAGGAGGAAACATTATGGTGTGGGCAGAGATTTCATGAGGATATCGCACCAACCTGGACATCTTTAAACGGGGTTCTGTGACTGCTGTTCAGTATTGAGCAGAAGTCCTATAACCTATTATGAGATTGTACGCTGCAGCAGTTGGCCCTATTTTTTAATGAACGATAACGCACATCCCCATTGAGCTGACATCGTCAATGACTACCTGGAGAGTGAAGGGATTGTGCGTATGACGAGGCCAGCATATTTGCCCGACCTTGATCCCATTGAAAATCTTTGGGATGCTCTCCACCGGGCTGTATCTTCACACTTCCCAATTCCAGCCACTATTATTGAGTTGGAAACTGCTCTACAAGATGAATGGCTATTGCTTAATTCTGTGGTGGTTGACCACCTAATTGAAAGCATGGTCACAAGATGTAAACTTTGTATCAGATGAAGGGGAATTACGTACCCTATTAATGTTCTTTTATCATTTTTTGCTGTTTATTTTCACTTTACATTGTTTCTGTTCAAATCTCTTTTATTCTTTATTTTAAATCTTTCAAATTTTAAATCCTGTAGTTTAAATATTTAACTTAACATTAATTCTGTTTAAATGTCCAGAATATCATTATCTGATAACTTACAAAAATTAAATATTGTTTTCATTTCTGTATATAATTATTGATTTTATTTTATGCATAAATACATATATGCTACTTTCCTACCGAATTTTGTGTCAAGCAAGCAGTATTTGTTGGTTTTTTAAATTTTGCATCTTCGTGCTTAACTTTTGGAAGTGAGTGTAATATCTTAAAAATTATATTTCTCATGCATCATAAATCGAATTAAATTAATTAATCAATAAGGATTTAGATAACTGTCTTGAGTTTGGGCCTATAAATATAAATACACCATTATTTTTTATCAAAACGTTTTACAAATTATTTAATATTTAAACCGATTCAATTTTTATTTGTCTAAAAATATTCCTTTTAATTACTGAGACTGCACATTATTTTTAAAAATGCCTTTTGGATTTCAGTTAAGTGAAATAGAAAGAAGTATGGAATGTTTCCGTAATAAAGGAATCTGAAAAATAAAAAAATTTCAAGGTACTTTTGAAAGTATATTAAAAAATAAAAATTTGAATTATAAATAAAATATTTAAAATAAAGATAAAAGAAATTGGAAATGTTCATATCGTTCATCTTAAAACACATATATAACATTCGTCTTGTTTTGAAAAAAAAATTTCTCGACAAATTGCATTTAAATACTATAGAGATATGTCTAAATGAACTCCATTTTAGCAGTTTTTAATAACTGTGATAAAAAGTATTTGTAAAAATCAATAAAAAAACCTCACATAGTTTAAAAACATTAAAATGTCATAAATTCTTATCCAAAAAGTACTGTTATTAAATGGGTACAAGAGATTAATAATTTAAGAAATTTCCTACTTTTGGAAGAAAAGCGCGTTCATTTAGACGAACTAGATAGTTGTAGTTATAACTGGAGTAGCCTAGGCAGAGAAAAAAGCGTTGATAGAATTGTCATTTTATTGGAGACTGTCACTTTATTACAGATCGATTTATCATGATTACGCAAGAAGTCAATTTATCAACAAATATCTTCCGAAGCAATGGGAAATGAAAGATTTTAATTAAATGGGTGATCAGTATATATATTTATTACCTGAAAGAAATGGAAACTTTTCTAAGTAATGGAAGAAAACGTATTAAAGAACCAAAAGATATAACATTATGTAATGCCTATATGAGCATCCTTAATTTTCATACGCATTTAAGTGTAATATAAATGCGTAATATTTATAAAAATGTATAAGTTTGTTATTTGAAATAGCTATAATTGATTCCCTCGTCAAATGTTAATTATGCAAATAAAATAACATGTCTGCCTTCACAAGATTAACATTTTCATATTATTAACAATTGAAGCGAAGTAATTTTATTATTTTATATGAAAAACAAATATATTTTATGATTAAGATTATTCATCTCTAATTAAAATTCATTAATACGACTAATTAAAATATAAATTATTATTTTAATGCTTAAGATGTATTTTTCTCCATAGACCTATCCCTACCAATTTTGTTATAGTCTTACTGCTTTTTACTTGCATGATGTGTTTGGGATGTATTACGATACATGCTATGGCAATATTTACAAAATTGTAAAAAAAAAATTCAAACCACCTACAACAGACGTGAATACTAGTGATGGTCTATAGTAGTGCCATAACAAAACAGAATTCTGTAATAAATAGAAAACAGTTATATAGTGTGACAAATCAATTTCCCCAACATAACGGGAATTTTGCATGCTTGGAGGATATTTACTCAAGCGTTTGCTTGGTATAGTTGGAAAAGTACAATGACAAACATTGTGAAGGATACGTTATAGTTTAAAAAATTATATATTAGCAACTTTCTCCATACTTCCAGCATTTTTACATAGCAGCGTGTATGTTGATGAGTTACAAATAACATTTCAAGGATCAAATATTCATCTTATAGAGCATCAGTTACATAAAACAATTAACAACCTCGTTGATTAATGTCATAAAAATTTTGTCTTCATTTATCTCGGAGTAAAAGAATATATATGTGCATATTTTGCAGGTAAACTCACTATCACCCAAATCTTGATACTAAGATTGCAAATGTGTAAATTCCGATTGTTATGTACTATTTTTTTGGAATTATATTCGAAAAAACTTCCACATCATTCACTATTGTAAAAATATTCCCTGAAATATTCTTACTATAAATTACATCAACCCCTTTCTTTAGCTTCAAAAAGACAAATAAAAACTCAGTTTTATTGAAACTTTTTTCACTCATCGCGATCAGTAATCTTCTTATATTTCTGTTTTTACATATGCTTCCAAAAGAGCTGATGATGTTGGATGTGGTGTATATTTTGAAGACTCCTCGTGCAGTTACTGCTTAAACATGTTTTTCAATATATACTGCTGAAGCTACAGCAATTTTTCATCAATTAAAGCTTTTATGTGACCACAAATATCGTAAATTTCACATTTATACTAATAACTTGAACGTCTTGGTAGCATTAAAAATATTCATTATCATACCACAATTTCTCAAATTTATGCCATCTTGGAAATTTTACGAAATAGAATAGGAAATCTTTCTTTGGATACTCAGTCGTATGTGTATAAAGGGAAATTATAAAGCAGATGAAAAAGAAAAACTACATGTCCGTATTTACAACAAGGTGTATCTTTGTCCAACATAAAAAAAAAATTCCTGGAAAAAATTTATCCAATCTCAATAGCAGTAGCTATTTGATTTATTAACTAAGAACAAATCACATTCCATCATTACAAATATAATTCCATAGTCAGTTTTACAACACCTGATGTAAAACTCGCTATTTTGCATATCGAGCATACTTGTTTTAATGTGATCTTAAGTCCTTTGCATTTTACGAACTATTAGCAAATTACACTCCAAATATAATTCCACTTTCAGTTTTACCACAATGTACATCTGATGCAAAACTTTCTAGTTCGCGTTTTGGTCATACTTGTTACACTTAAACACTTGTTTTTGAATGACCCTAAACCTTATATGCAATTAATCATACACTGTCGAGCTTATTTTAATTTAAAGTCCTGATTTTAATCACTATCGTCTTGTATATTTTAATTCTACCTCTTTAACGTTATAAGATCTTATTGAAAAAACTTTACACCATAAACTTTTTGCCTTTTTATGTCCTAATAAATTACTGCATTGTATAAAGTTATTTGACTTTCTCCATTAATTATTTTATACGATTTTATGATCTTTCATGAATACATTTTTAATGTTATACCATATGCTTAGAGCAGTTTGTCCTAGACAGGGTCTTTTGACATTAAACTTCCCACAATCAATCATTCATTAATATTCTTGCTTATTCAATGAAAAAAGTTGTTTCATATATTGGAATCATGATCTTCTATACATTGAGACTCAGAAAATGCAATCTATTTTGACGATGTGTTTGCATGCATTTATTTTTAAATTGAATTCATTAAAAATAAGTAATTTTAAATTGTATTGGAATGAAGCGTCTTAAAATATTTATAACTTATAATTTTCTTGTGTTGCAATATGGTAAATTTTATTTTTAGATTTTGATCACCAAAGCGAAAGAAGAAAAGTATTTGTCAGTATTTAAATGCTTTTCATTAAAGTGGAACCATTGGATAGTTGGAAGACCAATTATGAAGCAAGAAGCGTTACAAAATTTATAATTTAAGAAATTGTTACATAATTGTCCCCAATTTTCTTATATTGATAATTGGTTGCTTATTTCATAAGTCTTCTAAACTCAAGTAAGTATAAAAACAAAACATTATTGATAGTTAAGTTTCATAAGTATGAGTATGTGTTTATTTTTATGAAGACAGTAATAGCCCATTTTAAGGTATTTTGTCATGCTTGTACATGTACGTGGATTACAATTTGTATGTTTTGTATTGAATAAAATATTGCAAAGTGACCTTTAAATTTAAAATTTCCTGTACAATATCTTATTTATTCATTTTTTCTTATCACATGATCCTCGATTAATTTAAATTTAGAATGTCATGATGAAGGGTTTTCAAAAATCAGTAATCTTTCAATAATAGTTTAAGTCGATTCTTTATGTTAATTTAATGTGTAATTTTAAGTATAAATTACAGATCATAAATAAACTCCAATAACAAACAAAATCTGTACTTTAAATTTGGTTTTTAATAAAAAATGTGACTATGGTTTCCTAAATTGTTTCTAAGATAACATATAAAATAACTTATATTCTTTCCGCTTGTTTAATTCCAGTGTGGCTAAGATTAAATTAATATAAAGGATTCATTCCTTTCGAACACCTATCTCCAAGCACAATTTCCTTCAATAAAATAGACAATGGAAATTGAAACTATTTTTAAGCAATGGTTTCATCATAACTATTAATATAAAATCTGTTTTTACTATTTTATATAAACACTAAAAATTACAGGTAAAAAAATACTCTGAATCTAAAATGAAAGAAATGTTTCTTATATATAGCTGTTTTAAAGTATAAAAGAAATACACTTAGAAGTTACAGATTTTGATTGCTAGCAATGATTTGATTCTCATTGAAGCTCAGAAAGCAAAAGTAGGAATTTCTGTGAAATATTCAAAATATAATATGTAAATGTATCATCTGGAAAAGATAACAGCATAGTCAACTATTTGTGATTACGAACTTTCTACTCCATATAGAGATAAAAATACTGGATTCAAACAATTTTGAAAAACAGATTTTGAAGCTATGAATTTGTAGATATCAATTTACAAGAGGTATATTACGAACTCAAATACTGGATATTTTTATGTAAATAAGCTTTCAATTCAAGGAATTTGATGGTTTTGCATACTTTTGTCTTCAATATCTCAGACTTATAATTTCTTAAATATGTATCAGAGTAATAAAGAAACAATTTCACAACCGATGAACTTAAAAAAGGGATCTAACATTTCCTTAACAAAAAATTATGTGCCATTCATTGCAAATTTATTTCAATTCATAAAAATCTAATCATTGTAAATTTTAATATATTCTATTAGTTTATTTGTTTTTATAAATTTCTTTATTCATGTAATTTTCTTCTGTATCATATTTATAAAATTGTACAAGGTTACGTCACTATTCAATGATTCCTCTTTTTTATTTCAAAAAAAAATTTATTGGAGAATGTATAATCTCTAATACAAATTCCAGGCCAAATATTCCCTCTATGTTTAAACGTATTTATTTTTATTTAATAAAAGTGATTTATATAATTGTCTAAATAATTATTTCTTTATCAATTCTTATGTGCACAATGCATTAATAAGATTTCTAATACATAATTTTGAAGTCTTTAAGAAAAAGAACAAAAATTATGAATCATGTGGTTGCGCGGAGAAGTCTCTTAAAAATGTATAAAAAATATGAGGAACCCAATTTATAAAGAAAAAAATCATATTTATTTCAATGAAAACTATACAGACTTGTTCATATACAAATGACAACTACTGAAATACATGAATATTCTTAAAATAAAAGCATGAAGATATCAGTATTAAGAATCTTGCAAAAAATTTTTTGAAACTTTATTTTGATGTACGGTTGCTAAATGCTATAAGTAATGCAAAACTAAAAATAACAATTTGAATGACGCATATTAAAGAAAATCCACGATAGTCAGTCCAGGAAAAAGAAACAGCAAGTACTTCAATAATTGCTAGCATTATTCCAAGAAATAAAACTGCATAAAGCAATGCCTTCTTTCCTTGAAGGAAACTTGTAAGTCTATAAATTAAGCAAACATGTTTAGAAAAATTACTATTGTATAGTTTTGCACAAAATATTTTTAATAAATTAATAATGTGGAAAATACAAATATTCATGAATCATAATTTAAAACACTTTTGTATACATAAAATTCAAAATTTAATAAAAATATAACAGTAGATAAAGAATTATTCGAAATGAAATAAATATAATTTTAATATGAACAGTATTTAGTCACTTATTCTAAAGTTGAAACAATAGCGCTAATCTCTGAATGAGGAAATCAATTTATCGATGTCCCCTTATTCAATAGTTCAGAAAAAAATTGATGTTTCATGTTGCACATATGTTCAAAAAATTTAGAAATACTCTCACAAAATCTAGGATATTAAAATTATATATAATGAAATTTTTTCACTCAAAAAGAAGACTTTAGAAAAAGGCGATATTGTTTAATGTTGTGTCTAAACTTGGAAATAGCTAATCATTTCAAAAGATATAAAATAGTTTCCAAAAATAAATATGTTTAATAATTTCAATGTAATCTATTTTCTTAAATTACTTGATAAAATTAATGTTTGAAAAAGTAGAAACAATTACAAATATGTAAAGTAATAATGAAATACTCTTTACAAATTTTGAATTTTAAGATCTCAGTCTGCCTAAAGAATAAAATTCTCAATTTTCACTCTAAAATCCACCGTTAACCTGATGTAGCAATGAGCGAGTAATGATATACAGCGAATGTAAAGAATATATAGAAAAATGGCATCAAAATTAATTATAATGGAACTATTTTTTCCTTTTATAACTTTATTTAAAAGGCAAAATAAATTGCATTCAGACTAATTAATATATTTTTAATAATATAGTGAAAATTATCATTTATTTCTTTCCTAAATGTTTCAAATTTTTTTATCCTCAAGCTGACAGCTTGGAATATTTATTCAATCACATTGGATTTAAAAAAATTATTATTTGTCAATTCATTGGTTAAATTTTTTAATTAAAATTTAAAAAAGCCCAAATAATAAAAAATATCATGATATTTATATTTTTATTAAGATTATTTGGATTTAAATACTCATAGCAAGTTTTCCTTTAGTGTTTAAATTAGTACATACTCTGCAATGAAATCTAAGAATAATTGTTTATTCAAATAAAAGAAAACTAGACAGAATAAAAGAAAATCAGTGCAACTTTGCACATCTAACACAATTAGAAGGTTAAAAAAATAAAATAATTTGGAGGATAATTTTTTTAACAAGAACTAGTAGTAAACTTCTACAACAAAAAATTAAATATTGGAAATTCATACTTGCTATTTGTTATGAAAGCATCAGGGGAAACCGCATTCGTATTCTTGTTGTTGCCTTCAACTTCGCTATATAAGTTGCCATCTTTGTTATCCGGAACATCGCCGATTTCAATACATTCATGACTAATTAATAAACATCAAATTAAAATTATTGTTGTAAACTTATGCATTATATTCAGAATTATTTTATTTAAGCTTTTACTTTGTAATGTATTACTTTGTAAAATTACAAATTTTTTTTCATTGCATTCAAACATTTACTTTTATGATTCACAAGTTCAAAGATGTATTGAATAATGTTTCTAGAGTACTTAAATACAGCATGCAATTTATGTTTAATGGTAATGGGTAATTTTTATTGTAATTACTTTCATTGTCATGTAAAATCACTCCGTAAGTTAAGAAAGAAATAATGACGTAGCTCTCAATAACTATAGCAAGCACATGTATACATACATTTAAGATTCTAATAAGCTATCACTTATTTTTTATGTGCAAATATCGTATCTCTCACATTTAATTAAATAGAAATTAACAAGCAATTTAATCCTTAGAAGATTATAAATAATTAAGTTAATAGTAATAGTAAAAAAAATTAGCATATTACCTTAAAAACATTAAGAATTTGATTTATCCAATATTATACATCAGTTATTTCATTAAATATTTATAGATTTCGCAATATTTTTTTAATAATAAATAACTGAATAATTAATTTAAGAAAGATTTGCATTGCAACTATCTAACGCTCAATCAATAAGCGTATAAATATTTGCAAGAGAATATCAATAAAATTCAAAAGTAATTTATTTCAGCTTAATATTAGCATCCATTAACACGTACCTGCATTCACAACAATTCAGAGAATAAGTGCGTGGATGGATAGAAACTGAAAAATGAGACGAAAATACAGGGTTATCTATTCCTGGAACGTTGGCTACTTGAGTCCTATTTTCTTCGCATCGTTTTGACAATAGTGGGTGTTGTGCCTTTTTTGAAATCGGAAATTGTTGAAAATTTGGAGTGGGTTCGATGTGAGCACATAATTTATCATTTCTAGTAGTTTTCACGCATCCTCCGTTTTTCTTATTGTTCGTATCTTTGTATTCATTCCTAAAAATATTAAACATAACAAACTATTTAACAAATATAAAACTATAACCATTGGCAAAAATTCCTATTTTTTGTATGACTAAGTATGTGTAATTAATGATTTTATTTAAAAATAATTCATAGTCTTTATAATAAAAAAACCAATGCTTAGTACAGAAACTTATCAAATAGGATAGATTTATTCCAACTGATAAAGTTCGGATGTATGTTAGTGTATTTGTGTATATACACATTCCATATTTTCAAATAAAACATGATCAGTTAAAAATTGTTGAGACAATAATCAGTTTGGACTTAAAAGATTAATGTTAATAGGTAAAACAATAATGCATTTTAAACTGCAGAGCTCTCAATCAAATTCACTAATTACAGTAAAAACTACCATTAAGTGCTAATATTTAAATAGCACTTTTTAGTTAATATTTAAAACTTAAGCAATTCAATACTTTTCAGTCTTAACTAAAAAATGTAGAAGTTAATCAATAAGGAAATAACGGCATATGTTTATGAATTGCTTAGAACTAAAAATAATTATTCAGAACTGCCCAATATTAATAATTTTTAAAATGAATTTCAAATGACAGTAAAATTCTTACTCATATTTATGGATTTGTCTGTATGAAAAATTTCTTATAATGGAAGGTTTGCATGAGCTTTTTTTACTTCCATAATTTGATTCTCTTTTGTATTGAGAAAAAGATTGCTGTTCTTGGGAAGGATTCATCTGTTGTTGCATTGGAGGTTTTATTATGCATGAAGAACTAGTAAACCTATTAGTAACGATTTCTTTGTGGTTTACAATTTCATTTTCTATTTGCTTTTCCACTTCATTATGTATTCTCTTTCGTTCCATTTCTACAGATTGATCTCTATATAACAGAAATATAATTATAATATATCTATTACATAAATAGTTTATAGTACATTGCAGTTGTATATAACGCTGAATATAAATTTTTCAATTTAGATTATTCGTGTATATTAACAATATAAATGCGTTATGTTTGTAGAAAAGTAAAATCATTTTCATATTTTAATAAAATGAGTATTTAGTTTTATTGTCTTTTATTAAATATTCATGATTTCCCTATTGAGGAATAACTAAAATAGTGTCAATAGTCAATGCAAAGATTTTCCCAATGAAAAATACTGATATTTCACAAATTTTATTCGTAAGAAAGTTTAATAGTTAAATATTATTTCATTTTTTTATTAAATCAATAAAATGTCCAAAATTTTATTTTTTACAAATAAGGAAAAATTAGATGAATAAAAAGATTTTCCTTATAATTAACTTTTCCAAATTTCCACAAATTTTGACACAATTTTTTAAACTTTATTTGTAAAATAAATCCTTTTTAATTAAATTTGTTTAATTTTTGTAGGATGTCAAGTTTATATTTAAAACTTATTGAAGTATTTTTGGTTCAAAAAATATAAATAAGTTTTGCTTATTTTTATAGTGTACGTAAAAAGTATAAGTATATTTATTTTAAAATTGATAATCCTTAAATTTAAAACCCATTATTGCTTGCGCGAATTTCTAATTTAAGAAAGGATTTGCAAATAAATTTGAAAAAAATTATGTATGCATTATTTTTACATCAGTTCCTTCGAATAAAGTTTGTGATTGTTAAGAGCATGGGATACTATAAATTTTCAATCAATATTAAGAAATTTTGGCTAAAAAACAATAAACTTCCTTTACCAATTTTTTTCATATTTGAATTTCACTGAGACAGTTAGCTCACAAACTTTCAAAAAAAAAAAAAAAAAAAAAAAGTTTTTAAGAGATTTTAATTCAGAAGTGGGAGATGTTAAGGTCTCTTCATGTTTATTAGATGTTTCTTCTCCAACCATTTGTTGTTGAAAGCATTTTCCAGCACGGAGAGAATACTGTGCACGTGTTCTGTGTGGGCTGATTTCCGCATCTCTTCCGGAGTATTTATCGCTTAGGAATAATGAACATTTATGATTTTATTAAATTAGAGATATAGCAAAGTTTATTAACTTATGCATAAGAAAAAGGATTTGCCTAAATTCAGATATTTTTTTACAGTCAGTCAGTATTCAATATATTTTTGCATCAATAATTCATTAAAACTATAAAAAAATAATTTATCATATAAAATTTATCTTCTCCATAAACAAAACATATTTATTTGCTAACCGTTACAATGAAAAAACAGCAAGACACATTGTTTTATCTTTTCATTTTTTCATCTTGTAGGCAAACATTTTCTAACTAAATTAAATTTATAGTAGTTTATTTTTATTAGCTATATTTACAATTTAAAAAAACTGAAATAATAATAATTTTTTTGATATTTAATACTTACTTTTTTTGCTATTCAAATATACTAATAAATGAAAACAAAATCATTGCTTAAAATTCCGCCTTTAGCTAGATGCTAAATAATTCGGAAGTAATTTTCTAAAATGTGAAACATAGTATAACACAGTATTTCATGACTGATATTAAATTGAATGCTAAAAATAAATGCATACTCATTTTCAAGTGTACAGTACTTTTCATACCATGAGTTATTTTCAGATGCTATCATATCAACAGGAACAATGTATGCTGTTTCATCACTTTTTATTTGTGGCATATCTTTCCACTTTTTGGAAAGCTGATGCTGAATTGAATACCTCACCGGTATCTCGTTACAAGAACTCGTTATTGTAGATGAAGTAGCTTCATACATGTTGAATTTTATTTCCAGGTTCTCTCTTGTGCTGGAAGATTGTGATTCTTTTTTTAAATTTGTAGTACCATTCCTGAGATATAAAAGTAATTAAAAATATTTGAAATAAATACAATGTCATCTGCAATCAACAAAAAATAATGCATAAATTTTTATAAATCAAACTTAAATGTTTAAAAACTAACTGTAAATCAAAAAACTTTTGAACAAGACATAAATTAAAAAAAATTTTTTCTGCATTTGTTTAAAGACAGTTAAAAGAAATTTTGTTTTGGTGAATACCATTTCTTAGAAATATTGCTATATAATATTTTAGCCATGATTTTTTAAGCATTTTTCTCAAAATTTCAACAGGAAGTATTTTTAACTAATTGAAGGATTTTTCTTTGGAAAAGAAAATCAACCCCGCTTATCTTGTAAATTCGTTTAATTTCAAATTTCCTTTTTCTTTTGGAAATACATTATTTTTAGTTGACATATATATGAACTACTTTAGAATTTTAATAACTAATTCATTATGAATTTTACCAACACATACATAGAATCATTTAAAGAAATTTGAAATTAGATAATTTTCATAGGTAATAGACAGTTTAATAAAAGGCTTTTCTTCGTCACAGTTAATGTTAAAATTGAAATGATTGTAAGTGTGTATGAGTGTAAAAAAATATGTAATAAATAATTGAAGAAAATTATTTTTCATTTACCTAAATCTGACTACAACTGCATCTTCAATAAAAACTGCATTTGTAGGGTAACATATTTTTTATTGGTTCTACCTTTATAGATCTATAATTAATTTTTTAGTATTAAAATTTAATTAACAATTGAGTTTTTAAACATAATTTTAAAAGTGTCTTTTAAGAAAATGTTTTTCATAGAGATTTTATAACTAAAAATATATGCAATATTAAATAGACATGCAAAATCAAGATTTACAATATATATTTTGATTAAAATAAATATTTTAATAAATAATATATATTTTGATGTAATCCTAATGATTGTGTTCTTATTAAAATTACTTTAAAAATTTTTAAATGTATTTGTTTTTAGTATTTTGCTATTTTATTTCCGTTTAAGATTTCAAATTATTTCCTGTTTATGGCTTAATTTTCCTTAAATTGTTAGATTTTTTCTACAAAATGCCGTAGCAGTTTTCCATTTTTCTAATTATTTTAAAGAAAACTGAATCTTTATTTTACACAAGTGCCACTATTTCATCAAACCCCAAAAATTTTCAACGCATTACTAATGAAATATATTCATTTCACATCATTCTAAAATTTATTTATTTTAAATATCTATTGCGTGTGTACACAAATATTAGCTTTTATTTTAATAGACTTGATTAGTGTTTTTTGCATTTCTTTTTGAGCACTTTTAGTCATTATTCTTCTTCCGTATAATTCCAAGCACTCACTTATGTACTATCGAGTCTGCGGATAACCTAATTGGTGAAAAATGTTTGGCTTTCTTGACATTCACTAAAGATATCTTTTGTGAAAGTCAATAAAGCCTAATATCTACCACCAATTTAAACCACAAAAAACTTTTTTTAATTGTTTGATCCATTCAGGTATGGAGCAAAAGATTTTTCAAAAAACTCCCAACTACCTTTCTGCTATATTTTTTTGCAGTATAATAAAATTCATCTCAATGTTCTTACTGTTAGATATCTCTATAAATGAAACGATGAAAAAGATTTTATAAAATATGTACATTAATTATTAATAATTAAATTAATGGCTATTAACGTTTTCAATTTTTATATATGATTTTAAGATTTTCCTGTAAAAAAAATTAATGAAGATAGGTTTCAATTGATTTATTGACTATATAATTGCAAAACAAAAAAAAATTTAGAAGCATTTTGAGAAATGCTTTTTTTGATACAAAATTTACTAATTTCTCAATAAAAGAAAATAAATAAATAAAACACTGAATATCGACCGAACACAAATTTTCTGTGGTTTCATATTCAATCAAGTGCTGAAAAAAATAAATAAAACGAATTTTGTGAAGGGCAAATTGATAACCAGAAAGTGTACTGTTGTAAGAAAAATGTATAAAGTAATCAAAATATACACTTTATAGAGTAATTTGTTCCTTAAGAATATTTTATTTTTATGAATGTATTGATATTGATTTGATTGTATCTTACCTATTTTTGGCCACATATTGGAAACTTTTTTTCATAAGAAATTATTTTAATCAAAATGTTTTATTCGGTTTTTTATGTTAATATAAGTATTCTTCTCCTTAAAATAATTGCATCTTGGTAATTTAATTTGCAACCTAATGACTATATTTACCAATTCATTTTTGAGTAAACTGTTTCAAATTTAATTGTTTAATAGTCAAAATTTGACAATATACAAATATAAATGCAAATATATTAATATAAGTTTTACCATAAATATAAAATGAATGAAGTAAAATAAAATAAAGTTTAAATTTATTTCTATTTAAATTAATTATCTAAAAAGGATGTATGCCAAACATTAGTAAATTTATGTGTTACGCTAAATATATATGTATATATATGTCAAAAAACATTTATATGTATACGTATATTTTATTAAAAAATGATTTTAAATATATTTTATATATATTTAAAAAATTTTCTAAAAAATTCAGACTAAGCAAAATACTTTTATTGAGGATTTATTTGTTTATTATTTTTTAATTTTACGTAATTGATAAATGTAACCTAGTTAAAATTTTACCTTTTAAGTTTAAGAAACTACTGTTTTGCTTCTATTTCTTTTAAACTTATTTATATCTTCTATTATGCTTATAGATCTTTATATGAAAATATTCTAAACGAATTTATAGAAATATATTTACAATTTTCTTATGATTTCTTTCCAATATTCAAAATAAAATATTTTAAAATAATTTCTAATGTTTTCTTAATTACTCTCTAATCGGGTATTTAATGATTGCTTTTACTAGAAACTAATAAATTTTTTAGAAAATATATCACTTTCCATTGATGATCGTTAAAAGTTTTGATAAATGTCCAAATATTTGTAGTAAGTTAGATTTTAGTTAATTGTTTCCACAGGAAAAATTACAAAAAAAAAATTGACTGGCATGATTACAAAATATATAAAATACATGACATCATATTAATTTGATTTTTTGTCAGTTTGAAATGCTAATTACATAATATTTAAAATGAGGTATTTTGCTTACAAATTTTCGTAGAAATGGCAGATTATATTTAAACTAAAAGTAAAATAAAATAATGGATGAAATATTACATATGCTTATATATATTTGTTTACATATCAACCTTAAAATTTTTATTAAATGTAATTATTTGGAATTTTTTTAAATAGCAAATTCCTTTTAACGAATTTTTTTAACTAAAATAATTTTTTATTAATGCTTTTAAAATTTCTAGTTATAGTGAAATTGAAACTTATAATCTTTAAGGAATCATATAATGAATAATATTTTTATTTATTCTTTTAAAATTTTTATAATTATAAGAAAATATAAATTTTTAATTCCAGATTATTTTCAAAAATACCAATTCTTTTAAATAGGACTTTTTAGACAAAAATAATTTTTAATATTTGAAGAATCCCATAACAATTATTATTTTTATTTACATCTAAAATTTCAATAATTTTATCCCTTATAAATATTATTATTGACGTTATTTCAAGAATGTTATGTTGCTAGACAACATTTCGTTACATTGAAAGCAATATTTCATTTGTTGATTTAAGAAATGAGTAACTGGTTCCTTTTTCCTTTTTTATATTTTTCGTAACTTCTGTTCACGCTGCGCTTGCAATAGATTCGGAATGATGTGGAAAAGATATTTATTTTTGTCTTAAGATATTTATTTTTAGAAAAAATAATCACATCCCTTCTGATTTTATTAAAGGTAGAAATTTCGTGGGAAGGAAATATTTTTCATAGATATAAGATATTTGATTTGAAAATGCCAATTTAATTGGAAATAATCTGTAATTAAAATAATTTTTGACTTTAATTACAATTATAGAAATTTTAAAGTGAATATGAATGATAATATTTGATTTCCTAAACATTAAAAGTTATTTTTTTAAAAAAATCATATCTGTGAATGAATTGTTATTTTTAAAGACAATCTGGACTTAAGAAAAATTTTCAGTTTATTGAATACAGTATAATTGTGAAAATTTTAAAAGAATATAAAAGAATGAGTTATCAAATAACATTCTTTGTTACATAACGGGTGTTCTTAAAATAACGAATTGTTCTCTTCGTTATTGAATATCTGACCGTTCTTCAATAACGAGAACGAGCAGCTGTAAAAGAACATTTGTTACCGGATAGCTGTTACAGAGAATGTGCTATTATTGTTAATCCAGTGGACATGGACAACAATTTTACATTTGAAGCGTCTAAAGACAAAGTTAGCGTTGAGCGATTCATATACAAACGAATCATTCAACTCATGCGCAGTTAGGTAAAACGTTCAGACATTTTGCGCATATCCAGAGCTTTACGGATTTCAGCGCCATTATTTGTGTTTATACTTTTGACTTGATTTCATTTGTTAATTCTTGCTGTGAAATGTCTTACGGATCCTCAAAAATAAAAAAATAAAAAAAAAATAAATAAATAAAAATATTTTTCATCGCCAGAATAGGATTCTGAAAGAACTCTAAGTGCTTTTTCTGATGATGAATCATGCGATATTGGAATAGAATCAAATTTTCATTTAGAAAACAGTGAGATAAACACCACATGCTTAGCAAGTACAACTATTGATGGAATATTCGAAAATATTTCCAGAGACAGTAATATTGAAGCTAAATCTGACTCAAATATTATTTGCGAAGTCTGTAATATTAGTTTCAAAATGAAGAAATATTTAAAAGAACGCATGAAAAAGAAGCACAATCAGGTTGTCTATGAAAAAGCTTTGCATAAATGTCCAGAATGCGAAGCTAATATACCTAAAAGATCTATAGAAAAACATTTGAAAGATCATAATATTAACTTAGCTGAAGAAATTTTAAAATTCAAATCAATTGAAGAATTTGAATTGTGGAAGAGAAACATAGAAGAGTCTACAAAAACAAGATTTCGCCGTTTATGATCTAATAATTCTGCTGATAAAAAAACTGTGAACTTTATCTGCCATTGTTCAGGTGACTTCATTTCTAAAATTAAAGGAATACGTCATTTGAAATTACAAGGTAGTAATAAAATTAACTGTTATTGCCCAGCTTCAATACGTGCAAACTTTAATGATGAAGGAACATGCTGCATAAAATACATTTCAACTCATCTTGGACACCAAAATGATCTTGTTCACTTGACTTTGACCAAAATTGAACGAGAACAAATAGCATCCAAGATTGCTGCTAAAATACCATTCGACAGCATTTTAGATAAGATCAGAAATTCTGTGACTGACGTAGATCTTGACTCCTGACTACCAAAAATGATCTGCATAATATTAAGAACTCTTTCAATTTGCATTCAGATGCTATTAAGCATGAAAATGACAGTATTAGCATTGAAGCTTGGGTGCAGAAAATGAAAACAGAAAATGACTGCATCTTATTTTACAAAGCTCAGGGAACTGAGGATAATACATATGAAACATTAAAAAAAGAAGACTTTGTGTTAATGATTATGAAGGATGCTCAAAAAAAACATACATCAGAAATTTTCTTCTGATTGTATATGGGTTGATGGAACACATGGTTTAAACAGCTATGGGTTTGAATTGCTTATATCAGAGTAATTAGTTAATACTAAAGAGAACATTATCTTTATGTCACCCACATAATCAGTGAATAACATATTACAATACATTTTTAAGTTCCATCACAATTAAATTTTCATATAAAATTATTGCTGTTTCAATCTAATTAAATCTGCAATCAAACCCATTATTTTTTACTGCATATAAATTATTTTAATTTTTAGCAAATTATCTATCATATCGAAAAAATATGTATATCTATTTTTCTGTTATCTCTTCAAAAAAGTTGTATTAACAGAAAGGTGGTCACATAGTTTTTCTAGGAGCATTCTCTTAATGAAACAAAATACACATTCTATCAAAAATTTACGTTTTCTAAACCTCAAAATTTTTATTTTCCTCCATAACTAATTTGTAGTTTTCTTTTAAGGCTATATTACCTTACTTAGATAGCTAATATTTTTTGTTTTAAGTAACCACATCATAATTTAGTCCTTTGCATATAAAATTTTCTCTTAAATACAGTTCACTTTAAAATTTGTTGACTGTTTTATCAACTGTTTACATCTGAATGTTAGCATTACTAATTAATTTCTTCTATGATTTTTATCTTTATATAAATAATAGAGAGTATGTTCATGAGAGAATGTTACTTTCTTTGAGGCAAAGCCTAAAAAAATTATCTTTGAAGTACTTCAAAATAATTGATATAATTCACATCTCATTTCTATTTCAAAGTACTTCCACACACACATACATAATAGAAATAAAAATTCACATTTTGAAAAAAAAAATTTAAAAGCATCTTTTATTAATTAATTAAAAGCTCATAAAATTCTACATGATGTGAATTTATTTACTTATGTATTCTGTTACACTGATTAATATTTCAGCTATAAATAAACACATCCACTGTCGCTTTTCCTAAAACAATAACGAATTCGCAGATTTATGACCATTCTAAGTAACTGCGTATGCGTTGAGTGATTTGTTTGTATATGAATCGCTCAACGCTAACTTTGTCTCTAGACGCTTGTCAACAATTTTAATTTAAAATTAATCCCCCAACTAAAGCAATAAACTGCCATATAGTTTGACAGCTTCTCATGGCTGCACGGAGTTGTTTAAAGATCTGTTATTAAATAACGCTATTTTTAAAATAACTGGTTATTTAGAAACATATAACTGTTATAAAAAAAACAGTTACGTTAAATAACGACCATCTCTGTGAAACGTTATCATTAAGCCACCAGGCTTAGTTAACGAAATTAATACAAAATTTTGTCCTTCGAAGATTCAAAAGAATTATATGAAATGACAAAAATATATGAATTAAACGAAAGAACTTATTTCATTATTTAAGCTACAAAAAAGGTATATCTCATTCAAAGGCAAAAATTATATTATATCTTATAATGCATATTAACCCGCTATTTTGAGACTAGTGGTTTTTCGAATTGCTTTGAAAATGTGGACGGAAAGTTTGCAATAAATTTATATCAGGGAAATGGAGAGGGGAGAAAACTAGATGTTTCTAAGAATGATAGGAACAATTTTATAAAAAATGTAGATGATTCTCGATTGTCACAAAGTCGAAAAATGCTCTATAATTTAAAGCGACAATTTTATTAATTACTTACTTTTCAATTTTACAATTTTGCTTTCACATGTTAATATATCAGCCACACAGAAAATTTTTTTAAATTTCTTTGATATAAGAAAAAATATTTTTCAATTACATAAAAAGTATTTTGTCTGCAAACAGCAGCAATATTGAATTTAAATATTTTACTCCCCGTTTATTAATTATTACAGAAATTTCAATAATTTTTATTAAAAAATTATTCTCTTTGACAGTTTTAATAAACAAATATTTTGGAATTTCATTTCTAGTATTCAATCATCAAATGAATATTTGTGGATCACAAATGTGATCATTACCATAAAAGAACCCTTTTTTCTCACAAATAAATGCATATTCACTTTTATATAAAAATATGTATTTATCTAAATTTCAAAATCGTTTTTTGCAAAATACTTAGAAATTTTTTTGATATGATTAATATATAATTGAGAATTTCAAATTCTGATATTCTGTGCCTTAAATAAATTTGACACTCGATCGAACGAGCCTACTCATACTCTCTCTGTTATATCAATTTAATAATATTTTCTGAATAGAGCTTATACAGATTTCTTTATGAATTCAGTCTATCCACAATTATTTTGAAAGTAAAAAGCGTGATTTTTAATTGCAGATCCATTCAATATTGCTTTATACAATACGTTTAATGTACAAGAGAATTTAGCGTTATAGTGTATATTGTTTATTTTTCCATTTTTTCGATTCTTTCTTATAATATTAATATTGAAATAAACTAGGAAAGAAAATCTAACAAGGTAACTTCTCCAAAAAGGAAAAGATAAATCAACATATAAATTGAAATTTTTGCATTACATTGCAATCATATTTTACACAAATATATAATTTATTCAAATTATTTTTTAAAAATATTTCTGTGTCAAAAGATATTTGAATAAAGCATAACTTTGAATAATAAATTCTCTATGTGCTTAATGATAGTTAACACTATAATCTTAATAAAGCTTACATTATATTTATTCGGACGTGTAAGTATTGTTAAAACATTTTTCTTAAAAATCACAAAATTATGCAACAAATATGCTATAATATATTTAAAATTTTAAAATATTAAAAGCATACCAATATATCATAATGTAACTAAACTCTTTTCAGTTTGATTTTAGTTTGCATAAATCTTACTACAGTAAAAACAAATATATTTCTTTGATCCAAACACGTGGTAGCATAAAATAGTAAACAAAGCTATCGCAGCAAATTTTTTCCTTAGAAGATTCTAACTTAATTTTAAATGAAAAGATGAAAATAAATCAATAAAAAGCAAAGTACTTACTCCATAATATCAACCGCAAACAAAGAGATATCCTCTGTTTAAATACAAAACTTAAATTATATTTTATAATTTATGTTATTCACACTATTTTGTGAAGAGTAGTTCTACGAACCGCTTAGAAATACCTAGTGTTTACTAAAAACCGGTACGGTCGTAGCCACATGCAGCAACTCTGTCACACAACCGCGAAATGATTTTTGAACTAGAGATGGTCGTTATTTAATGGAACTGTTATTTAAAAATCGTTATCAACTAATAACCGTTTAATAAATAACGTGTTCTTCAAAAATTATGTTATTAAGATAACGTTTTTTTCCCCGTAACTGCTGAAATCGTTCATGTATTGGTAACTTCTCAAAGTCGTTTCGATATTGTAGAAGGTTTCTACAATACGTTATTTTGTAACTTCCGAAACATTAAAGCTGTTCTCGTTGTTTTGTAACTTTAAAGTCGTTATCGTTGTTTTGTATTTTCCGGGACATTAAAGCTGTTCTCGTTGTTTTGTAACTTTAAAGCCGTTATCGCTATTTTAGAACTTCCGGAACTTTAAAGCCGTTATCGTTGTTTCGCAATGGAATTTTAAAGTCGTTATTACGTTGTTTTGGCTTCTAATATTGATATCGAGTTTTCTCGGGAACACATTCCAAGCTTTCGCTTGGCACGTTGCGTTGTTTAGCAAATAAGAATGTATACTTTTCAGTTCCTCAAGTTGACGCAGAAAAGTTAATTGAAAAGCGGATGAATAAATATATTTCATTTTAAAAAAGATTAAATCATTTGTAAAAATGGGAATTTTTAAAAATACATTTTATGTAAATATTGTGGGGGCATTTTATTTATCTTCAGCCTTTTTTTATTATTAGTTTTTTATAAATTTTAGCGAAATTTTTACTAATCTGATGCATTTTTTTAGAAATTTGAAATTATGCTCGGATATCAAAGCTAGAGTGAAATATTTTAAATTTAATATTAAATTTAGGGAGTTAATTTTTATAAAATAAAAAGATTAAAAGAAGAAAAATAATTTTTGACACTTATAATTTTTTTATTTATTAAGAAAGCATCATCACAATTTATTAAAATTAATTTATATAAATAAAACTTTAATTGAATGATAATATAATTGATTATATTAAAATAATATTTTTAATGTAATAATTTTACAATCCTAAAAATGTATTTGTTGTACTGGAATAAAAGAATTGCATCATATTTCTTGTAGAAAACCATTTATAAAATTCGTGTTGAAATAAAAAGTATTATTATTGTTAAGTTATTAAAGAATCAATATAATAAATGCTGCAATGTATAATTATATTAAATTAATTATTGTTAATTTGTGAATGTAATTGTATTTATTTAATATTTGAAAATAAATTCACAGTAAAATTAATATCTTACGTATTACAACTGCAAATTCTAAATTCTCATCATTTATCTTTCAGGTAAAATTATAATTATGATGAAAATAAATTCTTCTGAAAAGATCTTTTTTGTAGTTTTATTCCTACCTAATTTCAATATAAATCTGTAAATATAATTAGCTCTACTCATAACATTTTTAATTTTATATAACTGTAAAATAAGTATCCAGATACTAAACTGCATATTTTCTAAAAACCTTCTGAATTATCAGCTTGTAATATTGAATTATCTTCAGGCTCTTTGAAGAAATTATAAGAAAAGGTTGGTTTAGTAAGAATTGAAGATATTTCACCATAGTATTTATAAGAAGCATTATTTTATTTATTTTTTAAATGTAGACAACAGTATTTTTCAAAAAGTTTTAATAAATGACTTTTAACAGAGTATTAAAATTGCTTAGTTAAATATAGTTTGGATCTGAAGGAAATTTTCGGAAATTTTATCTTAATAAGTATTAATTTATTTTTAAAATTCTAAGTATTTAACAATGATTTCTAAGAACTTTGAGATTTTCTTAAAAGTAAACTAAGACACTTTTTTTACACAATCACTTCAATTGAATTAGTATTTTTACAAATCTTGTACCATAAAAAATATGCGTTAAATAATTAAAACTTTTCAGCGCAATACATAAAAGTTCAAAGAGTACAGAATTGACATAACAAGTCTCGTTAATTGAGAAATCCAGTTTAGAAAAGATATAATGATTCTTACTTATAAGAGAAAAAAACATGAAAAAACAATTGTAGGCTAAATACTGTAAGATGTGTAACTGACAATATGAAAAATTAAAGCAAAAATTTACAAAATTACGGAATCTGTGCTACGGAATCTGTGCTGCATTTGTTCTTGCTTTAATCAACATCTGAGAGGTTAAGTTCAGAGTCATTTTGTGTTTGTGATGTGGTTTGTACTGGCGTGGCGCATAAGTTCAGTCCTTTTGTAACCAGCATGGACATAATTTTCATCACTCTTTTAACTCTAAATTTATCACCAATAATAAACTTGATGAATGCGACGTCTGATTGTGAGGAATGGCTAATAAGGTGGAGGCCCTCCGTATAGCTGCAGTGTTCCACATAATGCAAAGCATTGCCTTCACTGCCGTTCGCGCAGCTACAATGTGGGGTTGAGGCTTTACCGAATCGGTGGAAGTATACTGGGAAGGGTCCATGATTTGTTATAAGAAAGATAATCATTGGATTGGAGATGAGCCTGTCCGTTGTAACATGGGATATAATACTGTGTGTGAGGCGCCCAGTTGAAGAGTCGTCCCAGCTGGTTTGCCATTGCTGTTTGAGTCTCTGTTTAAGGAACTGCAGAAGGTGGGTTCGTGGAAGTGGTATAGGTCAATTTGTAATAAATTTTCATTCACCGTTGCTTCCTTTGCTCTTTGATCTGCCAGCTCGTTTCCCACATTTCCAGCATGTGCTTTTACCCAGGAGAGACGGATTTGAATCGATGATTGTTGGTGGAGTTTGCATTGTATGGCTTTGATAAGAGGGGATGTGTGAGTTGGGTTGCGGAGTGGAGGAGATGTTCGGCAAGTTGATAATTCGAGTATTTTTTAGCCTATTGACTGGGTGAACCGTGTCTTTGTGAACAAGCATCTCAAAACTGGTGGGTGTAAACCACTGCTCGTCAATTGCAACATTCTTGCGAAGCTGCAGAATCTGAGTTTTGAGTGCTTCTTTTTCTTTGAAGTGGTGGGAGACCTGCGATGGTGGCTAAGACTGCTGTCGAGGTAGTCTTAAAGCTCCTGGTGATAAGGAGAAGGAAGAATCTTTGGATGTTGTTAAGGAGCTTGATTTTCCTGCTAGTCATTGGAAATGCCCAGGTGGAGCAACCAGACGTAATCATTTTTTCTACTATGGCGAGGTAAATTACCTTAGTGATTCTCCCTTTGAGCACCAATTGCAGTCTAATCATTGCTTTAAGCCTTTGTGCGATCAAAATAACTTTAGTTTCAATAGCTCGCAGATGCGGAAGGAATGAGAGCTTAATATCAATCTCCACACCGAGGTATTTGAGACAGCGGGTATGCTTCAGGCTTCCACCGTTAAGAGTAATTTTGGGATTGGATTTAAGTCTCTTTTTCTTTGTGCCGATGATCATAACTCTAGATTTGGGTGAAGAGACAGTAATATTGTTGGCACACTGAAGAGGACAGTTGCAATGATTCATTACAATTCTTTTTAATTAATTCTTTTGATTTATCATTAATGACAAGCAGAGTGTCATTAACGAAGGCAACAATTTCAGTGTGGGGAGGCCATTTTGTAGTAAGGATTTCGTTGTAATAGATGTTTCAAGGAATCGGACCACCAATGGATCCCTGGGGACATCCTCTTGTTTGCTCCATGCTGACTAATCCTGAGTCGCTAAGTGCCTGAAGTTTACGTTGTTTTAAGAAACTAAAAAGACAGTTAATTATGTTAGGTGGGGCAGCAGTTTTGGTAAGGGCATGCATGAGGATAGGCCACCACATAGAGTTAAATGCCTGCTGTATATCCAGACTGATATGGGCGGTATATAATTCATTGTCCTGATTTAGTTTGATAAGGTCTATTGTTTTGGAGATAGCTTGGTCTGTTGATCTATTTGACCTTTTGTTTGGAACAAGGATATATAGACATATGATGAATCTATCATCAAAATTAATCTAAATGCCCTAATTCATGTGATATTCATTTTGTATTTTTCACCACCAACCATATCTTCTAAATATCATGATCTATCTAACAAGCGCCAGCCACCTTTATTGGATACAATGGATGATCCGAGATTCGAACTCAATACCTTCATAGAGAACGAATTCATAAACAAATAGTCCATCACGACTGCAAGGATGATAGGATACTTACGTGGAAGCTCAATGCTGCAGATTGTTGAAATATATTGAAGGTAACTTGAATTTTATGGTCAATAATTAGGTTCATGGATACTCTAAAACTTACTATTCATTTTCTGTAAAGAGCTTTCGCTACAGTTTCTGCAGGGATGTTTTCTAGCTTATCACTTTCCATCCATTCCTGTGAAAACTTCTTTTTATGTAAAAGTAAAAACATATCAACCCGAAATATCCTTTACTGTGTATTAGAACGGAAACGCAATATCTAAATAATTCAGAAATGTTTAGGATGAAGTTTTCTGATTTTCTCCATTTTGAAAATGCAACTGCCAGTAGGTAAGCAATTATTACTAATGTTTAACAATAAATATTATTTGTCATACCTACATTATTGTTTATTCTAGCAAGACCCATTGTTCTATTTTGAATTATATTTGCTTCTGGAAAAGTTTCACACTTCGAGAAGCAAAATAAATCTTTCTTTAGATTTAATCAGCAAACTTATAAAGATTACTAAGAAAATCTATTTATATTTTCAATATTTGATTTTTGTTCAGAAGGATGTAATTTATCAATTATTAATCACATTTGCATGCATTTTTGAGTGAGAAGTGAATCTTATTTCTAATCAGAAGTAAACACTGGATAAGTTTACTATGGCATTAAATTTTAAAAAAATGCGATTTTCACACCAAAAGTAATATGAGTAGATAATATATATATACACACACACACACACACACACACACACATATATATATATATATATATATATATATATATATATATATATATATATATATATATATATATATATATATATATATATATATATATATATATATATATATATATATATATATATATATATACAGAAACGTAAAAATAATGATCACTACAAATGATTATAAAACTGCATCAGAAATTTGTAAAATTGAAACAGTATTAAATGTCCCTGTAATACCCCAAATACAAATTGAACAAATGCAGTATCATGTTTAGCATCAAATCTGTGATCATTCATATAAAAAAAATTAATTTGTGCTCCTGATATTAACCTTTTAATGGCTTTTCAATAAGATAAGCTTCAATGTAGTGTTTTTGATATATCGTGCACAGTTATTTGGATAATCAAAGAAGATATCAATCATATTTAACACTAAATAAAAATTGATGGAAGCTTTATTCCATGAATTATTTGAAGCACAATCACATAGCTTAAGTAATTACATAAAATTATTGAAACGTTATTGACTGTAGAATTTCCATCCATATTCAAAGCAAAAAAATATCTAAAATACAAATCTTATTGATTATGGATTCAATTTATACTCTGACAATGATCTTACTCTTTAGTAAAAACTATGGACCTAATTCTGAATCTAATACACATTTAGGTGTTTATGTACAACTCTAAACTGATTTTCTCATATTTTATATGTAAAAATGCATATATGCTTCAAAAAAGATAGAAAACATTAAGAAATTTAACACATTTCGAATCATATTTGCAGGAAAAATTACGTATGAGTTAGGAGGTAACACAAATTTTCAAAGTCATTATTTTAATGATGAATTTCTCTTCAACAATTCTTTTATTGAGTTTGAGGTTTTGCTCTCTAACCGTTACTGATTTCACAAAACAGGAATTTCTGATTAAATATTAGTATACGTGTATTTTCGAGAATTTACATAAATTGATTGAGATACTTCATATGAAAATCTTTCCTTTTAGATTGCAAATGGAGCTGCCTGGAGAGCAAGAAATGTACTTCAAATTCAACAAAATTTTGGTAGATATGCAGATGACTCTGTTTGAAGCTTATGTAGAATATAAGTCTGAAGATAAGTTTTTGCAGATCACGTATTCCAGTTACGCGACGCTTGACTGAATTTTAATAAGGTATATTTAATTAGAAAATAAACCCCATGATAATTTTATTGTTAGATAAGAATATATATATCACAATAAAACAATTTTCGAATATTTATTCTATGTTATGCACTAAAGCGTTTTTAATGTTTAATTTCTTCAGTAATTATTAATAGAATAAAATTTAAGCATGGTATATAATCTTAAAATTATTATAAACTTTAATATTTATGCATAATTTCCTGCAATGTTGGTTGAAGTTTTGGCTTTTTATCCAATTTTTGTTAAGAAATATATAGTTAAGTAATATGTCCTAGATATTGTGTAAAAAAATGCTTTGAAAAAGTAGTGGGTTTAATATATATCTAAATACCGAAAAACAATATTTGGAAATTAAAAATTTGCCTTATTGATTTTAAATTAAATAGTATACTTAATTCCGTTACGCATTATTTTTAAATTGTGTTTATATGTTAATATTCCAATTTCCTTATAACTACGAAGAAAATTCTTTTCTACATTTTATTGGTGAAATCTAATTTGATTTGGATCTCATAGTTTGGATGAAAAATATTATGATGGAAAGATTATTCTTTCTTTCTAATTTTTAACGAATTTGTGCAGCTTAATATGTTCAAAAACTAAATTAATCAATTATTTTCAGATGCTTTTTATGGAACATACGTTTGAGAGAATAATTGACCTTTATATGATTTTGACGATACGTTTGAATTGCTGAAAATATGTTGACATAACGAAAGGAAAATGTTTAACGCTATTTCTTTTTGTAATTAATAGAAATTATACAATATTGAAAAAAGCTAGCAATTTTGAATTTTAATCTGTAATATGTTTTTCTTGTAAATATTAATCAAACTATACATAATCATAGAAATAAAATCATGTATTTTGTATTTTATCTGTGAATATTGTTTTCATATTTTTAATATAATTATAATGTTTCTATTATAAAAATAATTTCATGTTAAATATACTTCTGAAATTAATAGGCAATATATATTTTTATTTAAAAAAAATTCATGTCTTATTAATCATTAAGTAAATCTTAATAAGAATTGCAGGAACTTGTTTCTTAATTTTAAATGATTTAGAATATAAATAAATGGTCAGTATATACAGTTGTGACTACACAATTTCTGTTCTATTTAGCGATAAAAATACAGGAACTTAATCGTAAAATTTTGAAAATTTCATAAAATTTTGAAAATTATAGATTCTGAAACAATATGATACTGTTAAAATTTCTTTGTTCTTGTAAATTGAGATTGTTTTGCATGAAATTTTTGAATACACCAGTCGTAACATTCTTAAATTGGTATCAAAGACTATATCTCAACTAATCGTAAATGAAGGATCTATTATTCACTTCATAAAAATTTGGTAATTGTAAAATTTCGTAAAATCTAATACTTTTTATTTGTTCTGGCAATTTTTTCTACTCTTGTAATATTTTTGTGCTGCATCTAATTTTTAAAACTGTGTTATGTTATGTCATTACGCAGCGATTCCCTTTTCATTTCCAAAAATATTTCTTAGAGAAAATATAATCAACGAGAATACAAAATGATAATCAAATATTCTTTATCTATATTTAAACGTATTCATTCTTATATACTAAAAGTGCTTTATAAAATTGTCTTAAATAAATTATTTCTCTATTATGTGTTCTGTTCTTATGTGCACAATAAAAACATTCGAACTTTAGAAATAATTATAAAATATTTAAAAAAAGAAAAACCAAAGGAAGTAATCAAAAAATTCATATTTATTTCACATAGTCATGCATATACAACTGAAAACTACAGTATTACATGAATATCCTTAAAGCAAAAACATAAAAATCTTTGTATTAAAGACTATGCAAAAAAAATTCGTTTTTTTATGAAAATCAATTTTGATATTTGGAGTGAAATAGTATAAACAATGCATAAATTATAATAAGAATTTCAATCACAGTTATTGAAACAAGTACACGATGGCTTGCTAACGAAAAAGAAACAGCAAATACTATAAATATTCCTATAAATATCCCGAGAAGTAGAACTGGATAAAGTACTGATTTCAGATTTTCAGAGGAAAGTCTATGAATTAAGCAAAAATGTTCAGAAAAATTATTATAGTATAAAGTTTTACATAATATGTTTTAATAAATTATTATGAAAAGTTTAAACGTTTTTTGTTAACTTGAAACAATACTTAAAACATGTTTGCACTTATAAATTCACACAATTCAAAATGTAACATAAAATATTCAAGTAGGTAAATGAAGACATCTGTCAAAGGAAATATAAATTTTGATATTTAATATGATGTTCAAGCACATCTTAAGTTGAAAAAGTGTACTAATCACTGATTAATTTATTGATGTCCTATGTTATGTTTTCCAACAGTTCTCGAAAGGAATGCAGTTCTCACATGTTCCACATACAAAAGACAAGGAAAACTCTAACAAAATACCAGCATTTTAGAAGTGTGAATAGTGATACTTTTTTCAGAACACAAAACATTGGAGAAAGGGGTAATTATTTCATGTTCTAAATATGCCTATAAACTTTGGTATGGGCAAAATCATTTCAGTAGATATACCTAGTTAAAAAAACTATTTTATATTTAATAATTTTAATATAATCTATGTATATTCTTATATTGCACTATAAATGTAATGTTTGAATAATAGAAATAATTGCAAATTTATAAAGGTAAAAAAATGTTCTTTAAATATTTTAATTTTTAGACAAATCTACTTGTTCTCAAAGAAAGCAATTGCTCATTTTTACTCTAAAATCTCTTATTAATATCAACAGACATTCAACAAGTATAGTGATCTACCATGAATGTAAGGAATATTTGAAAATGGTTTCAAAATTTGTCACAAAAGAAACCAATGTATTTCCTAACAATAAATACACTTATAAGGCGAAAAAATAATTTTCATTCAAACTAATTTATAATTTTTTTTATTAATATAATGAAACTAATACTTTATGACTTCTTTGGCACGTGTTTCTAGTTGTTTTGTTGTCCCCAACATGAAAGTAGCATTTATATTAAATTATGTTGGAATGGTATTTAATTGAATGCTAAGAAAAATCACAAATTATGAAAAATATTATGTTTTCATATTTATTGTTAAGACAAAAAAAAGTTATTTATTAAATAATTACATTTTATTTATTTATAGGAATTTTTTAATGCTTAAGCTACTATATTTACTGCATTAGAAAGGTAAACAAAATTGATTTGTCAAATAAAACGGACTGGACGGAATGAAAGGAAATTAATGCAATCTTGCACATCCAACTCTTAAAGGGATAAAAAAGATAAATGTGTTTAGAATGTAGTTAAATATAATTTAAAATTAAGAGCTAGTAGTAAGCCTTTATAAATTAAATTCGGAATTCATACCTGCTATCTGTAATAAATGCATCAGGGGAAGTCGCATTCGTACTCCTGTTGGCTCCAACTTCGCTATTCATGTTGACACCTCTGTCATTCGCAACATCACCGATATCAATACTTTCATGACTAATTAATAAACATGAAATGAACATTATTGCTTCAAACTTATATTGTCACAATTGTTTCATTTATCAATATATTTTCAGAATAGTTGGTCAATTTAATTAAAACGAAAAATCATGGACTAATTTCAAAATTAAATTATTATATCAACAAATACATACATACATACATACATATATATATATATATATATATATATATATATATATATATATATATATATATATATATATATATATATATATATTATCTACATAAAATTTAGGCGATAAAAAATGAAAAAACTACTTAAATATGGAAATATATACTACAGCAGTAACATCTGCACACCTGAAAAGTTCACCAAAGAACATTTTATATGTAGAATACAAATGTAATGCTAGCAAGTGATATTAAAAAAAGGATGTTAACGATTGCTTGCACACGTGAGCAGAGTAAAACCTAATCATCCCCTGAGAATATCACTTACACTCATAAAACATTCTCATTGTTGCAAATTTAATTAATTTTTTTTTTTTACATTTTATTATTACATTTAGTTACAAAATTTTACAGTTACAAATTTTAATTTTGTATTACATTTGGGTTGTTTGAAAATTCATTGTAAGAGCAATATAATTTTTAATATAAAAAAATGTTTTTCTAATATAAAATAATAACTAGTTATAAAAAGTAAAAACAATTATTTTATGTTGGTTAATTTAAAAATGAAATTTAAAAACAGCATTCATACTTATTTTCGCAAGGATTTTTTTGGGAAGCAGATTTTTCAGAGAACATTCCATATAAAGGAATTTCATATGGCCCCAATTCAGATGACTTCCGTCCTTTTTCAATATCAACCTCTGTACTTAAACTTTTGTTTGTCATTTCATGAATCTCCGGAAAATCAAGATGTTTAATACAATAAGAATTCATTGTAGTTCAAGCTGCACTTCCATGTTTTCGAACCTTCTTTTGCATTCTTTTGTGGAAATCCACATGATTTTTATTCAGATTAACATCCACATATTCACTACAAAAATATACAAATTTAGAATGACAATTATTAGATTGAGAGATGCACAGTAAAAAATCATAGAACAAAACAAATAATCTATAAGTAATTTTCTTTAAATAACAGATAGTTTATTTTTGATGGTTTTATTACCATGGTTTTTAGGATAGCTTAACAGCTCAAAGTGTTTTTACATCCACTTATTCCTCTTCACATTTGGAGAGTATATTTGATCGATACTATGCCGTATTCACGAGTCTCAAGGGAAAAATATATCAGGAAAATATATTATACATACACCCTGAAAAACTGCATTTAGAAAGAAGAAAAAAATCGTCTGTCTCCCAGTGTGTTCATAAAATACATGACATTGATCTAAGGGTCTTAAACTCTGAAGAGTATATCCTACTGATGACATAATAAGAGTTACAAGAGAGAAAGAGAGTATTCATAAATTATATGCGTCTTTCAATAAAGTAAAAACAGCAAAATATTGTTTGCATTAAATTTACTAAAGTTTATTTGAATAAGCGGTAAATATTAATGTGAAATTTGTAACTTTGTTAATAATTTCCTCTGATATCAATAATTTTCTTTATTTATAATAAAAAACATGAAAATCATTTATAAAGAAATTATTTATTTCTTTGAATATAACATTGCTACTGCACAATATTTATAAAGTTGAGTATACTTACATTTATTTTTTTATAATTACAATCCACAAATTTTATATTTAGGAAATACTATATTTTAAAAAATGAATGCAAAGATTTTAACAAAGAAAATTTTGCGTTTAATAATTATGTCAAGCTTATTAATGCCTTAATACATGTATTAGAGAAATAACATAAATAGATTTATATTATATTTCCAGAGATGGAAATGCATGGGAGTTTATGCAATCATAAACATTATTTCTACTAAGAGTATAAATACTACACGTTATTTTTACAATTTATATTCGTAAAAATGTGTTCCATTTAAAATTATTTAAATTTTTATATTAAATCAATATAATGTCTCAAATTTATTAGTTATTTTACTGATAATGAAAAAATAAATATATAAAATGATTTTCCTTTTTTTTTTTTTTAACTTAACTTTAACAAGAGTGAACCAGTTTCAACGCTTTTTTCAAACTTTATTTGTAAAAATGCATCATATTTGAAATTTAAAATTCTTGTATTAAGTTCAAATAATACTTTAGACTTGTTGAAGCATTTTTTATTGGCTGTAAAAAATATAAGCAAATTTTACTAACAGTGTAAAAATATATATGTTTAAATAATTAATAAAAATATATATGTTTATTATTTTTAAATTAATAATTTCCTATAAATTTAACATGCATAATTTTCTTATTCGAAATTTAGATGTAAGGAAAGACTTACTAAGTAGTTTTTATGATCAGTAAATTTTATGCATGCGCATAATTCTTACATCAGTTTTTTTTTTTAAATAAGAGTCGTTATTTTTAAGTTCCAGCTGCAAACAAAGCAAAGTGCAGTTTATGAGCTTTCATTTATTAGCAAGAAAATATTGTTTAAAAAACAATAAATTTTCCATACCGGTTTTTTTTATTTCTGAAATTCACTGACTCAATTGGCTCAGAAACATTCAAAGGAAACTGATTCCTAAGAGGTTTTAATTTAGAAACAGGAGATGTTAAAGTCTCTTCATGATTATTAGATATTTCCCCTTCTTCTTTTCCACCCCGGAATAAAGTATATCCACTACAAAACATAGACAAAGGACTTCTTCCCGTGATGGGGTACCTCATGTTGATTTCCGCATCTTTTTTGGAACTAAGTTCTTTGAGTAAATCCTTGTTTTTTTTTTTTTTTTGGTCAGTTTCCGTATCGCACATTTATCACTAAGGAATAATCAACATTCATAATTTTATTTAATTAGAGATATTGCAAAATTTATTCAGTTATATATAAACATAAAGGAATTGCAAGAATTCAGATTTTTCTAGCTAATTCATACTCAATATATTTTTAAATCAAAAATTCTTTAAAATAAAATTTTAAAAAATCTTTATTTACTTTTAATTTACTTTCACACCTTAAACGAAACAAATTTATTTGCTAGCCTTTACACGAAAGAATGACACTCTGTTAACATTTCTCGCTTTCATCTTGTAGCCAAAATAGTTTTCAATGAATTTAAATTTATAGTAGCTTATTTTTGATAGCTACATTTATAATTATTAAAAACAAAATAATAATAAAAATTACTCTATTTATATTTAATAATTATGATTTTTTCTGCAGTAATAAAATAATAAATAAAAACATAGTTTACGCAGACACTATTTAAATTACTCATTTAGCAAGATGTTAAAGAAATTCAAAACAATTTTCTAATATGAGAAATATATAAATCAGGGTTTTCAATGAATGATATAAAATTAATGATTAAAAATAAGTGATTACACATTTTCAAGAGAACAGATTATATAAAACACAAGTTATTTTTATTAAAGTTTTTATAATAGATTAAGATCAAATGCTTATTCATTTACAAGTGCTTTTCAAACCATGAGAAATCATCAGATACATTGACATTAACAGAAACAAAATACGCTGCTTCTTCACTGTTAATTTCTGGCATAACTTTCCATTTTTGGGAAGCTGATACTGATTGGAATGTCTCACAGCTCGTTACACGAACTCGTTGTTGGAGATGAAGTCGAAGATTCATTCCCTTTGGATTCAATTTCCAGGTTCTCTCTTGTGTCAGAAGATGGTGGCTCTTTTTTCAGATTCGTAGAACAAACACTTAGAGATAAAAGCAATATAAATATTTGAATTAAATATAATATAATTTACAATTAACCGAAAATATCACATAAATTAAAAAAAATTAAATTTAAAATACTACTTGATATTTTAAAAAAATGAATAATAATGAATGAACTGCCTAAAAACAATTTTTGCGTAATTAAAGCACTGTTTTTATTTTTAAAGATACATTATATTTGCAATTAATTTACATTTTTCCCTGATGTCTTATGAGAATTTATGAAGAATTGATTTAAAAATTTGGGAATAAGACGCCAAATGACGCATTGAAAAAAATATCATTCACTACAGAGAGAAAAAAGCATTATTTTAATTTTTTTAATGTAATAATAAAGACACAAGTGAAAATCATATGTGGTAATTATTTTTCTCCACTCTCAGTAAAATTGTATAGACGACAATTAAAAAATTGAAAAAATTTACACTACTTTCTTGAAGTGAGAAGACTACAGTTTATATTACCCAATAAAGCAAATTTTCATAAAATTAAAATCACCATAAGACATATTTTAATTAAATGAAAATGACGCGAGCGCAACTAAAACTTGGAATGGTAACTTAACTCTTATTTTAAGTAGTCAGAGACCGACATCAAGAGATAAATTTCATTTCATTCTGTGGAACAATTCCCAAATCAGTCCCTGAAAAAGATTCGAGTGGCAAACCGAAAAAGAATTTATAGATTTTATCCCATTTGCTGTATTTATTTCTGTTAAAGTAAATAATGAAGAAACATGCAAAGAATATAGCTCTTTTAATTTTATAACGTCTATTTCATACGTCGATTATGACATTTAACAAAAAAATACATATCTGTGGAAAAGAAGCACAATCTTTAATTTTTCTGCGCTTATTGAAAAAGGAAAAGTTGAAAGAAATGTATTTACATACCTATCGTACTGCTGAGTGCAGAATTCTGAAGGAAGCGCGTCATTTTCACATACTAGAACTGCAGGAGCAGCAATTATCACCTTTTCTAATTTTTGATGTTCAATCGCAAATTCTGTAGGGGCCAGTGATTCTTCTGGTTCGGCTGTTCTCAGCGGCTGCTTTTTTACACAAACATTTGATATTTCTTCTTTCAAATCCCTTTCCACGGACTTTTCTAAATATATGCTCTCTCTTCTGAAATATATTAGGAACATTATATAAAAATTCACTTTAAATAAACAATATCTTTCAACTAATTAAAGGCTTTGCATAAACTTATAAGAACTTCTTTTGAGATTTTGATTAAAGCTATTCTTGGTTATATAGGTATAAATAGTGATTTCCTTTTAAAATATTCAGTGTTGAAAATAGAATTTATTAGTGAATAATCCATATATATGTATATATATATATATATATATATATATATATATATATATATATATATATATATATATATATATATATATATATATATATATATATATATATATATATATATATATATATATATATATATATATATATGTAATGAAAACCAAACGCAAACGAAATACTAAATGCTTGTGAAATTGAATTGAAAATAGAAAGTTAAAATTTTTAAACATTTGCGCTTATTTAATGTTAAATAAGAATCTCTGAATTCATTATATTAAATTATTTAATTTTAATTGTTGCAAAAAATTTTCTGCATTAAAACCAATTAAGTTTGCACTTATATATATTAAAAACAAATGGGCAAAAATCTTATGATTCTTGTAATTGCATCATTGTAAAAGGGATAACTGAATACAAGCAAACTTTTATGTTTATAATATGATTAAATTTTATGAGTGAGTGTGATAAATTTAACGTTATTTCTGAAAATATGATTTTGTTCCTATTTTTTGCAAGTAACTGTTTATTTGTCTAAGAATGATACAATTATTCGTTTCCCCTGCTAAATTAAAAAAAAATAATGTCATATTCACAAGTCCTATATCTGTATACTTTTCTCTGGAGCATGATTTAAATTCAATTTGAAACGGGTCTATGAAAAAGATCTATTTAAAAGAAAAATTTTATTATTTTAGATTTATAAGATTTAAAAAAAATAAAAAAACTAATTTTCTACAAAATTATTTGGATCATCTTATATTATGACAGGTAATATGACTTTTCTCATATCGAATCTATGATTTTATTCTATACTGTTATATTACTCTTTTTTAATTCAGTAGCAGTGTAGTACGTGTTTTTAAGAAAATATCAGAAAGTAGAGAGGTCTAATGTTACCTCAAGTTTAGACGTAAGCAATGGTTTGAATCCACTTAAAAGTATAATTAATTTCAATTAAGTTAAATTAGTTCTAGTTATGAAAACATGACCGGACTGTAGAATAACAAATATAATTAGACAATGTTTTATTCGTATACATTTTAAGAGCAGTTAATAACGCTGCAGATATAACCATATTGAAATTTACTTATATAAAAATAAGCCATGATTATTTGTGGAATTTTTTGGTGTCTCATTAGAAACAAACATTTTCAGCATACAAATCTCATTTTATATGTTGAAAATTCTCTAAACTTTGAGATGATTTTAATTAAAAAAATATTAAAATGTATTAATAAGTAAAGTTTATATCCATAAAAATTCTAAAAACTCCTTTATCTGTTACTAGGTATAATGATTGATTTTTTACATAATTGGTCTCAATTTAATAACCTGATCTATTTAATGGAAGGAACCTCTAATGTTACACACGAATAACTACTTCATTGCCATGCTTGGTAATAAACAGTAAGTAAATAGGTAACCAAACTTTCTTGATAATAACAATTTTTAACAGATTTTGACTGAATAATTGTATTCACACATAAATATTTTGTATTATGTTTGGACATTTACTTTCAATATAAAACATTATCTCAAGGACTTTTTTATTTTATAAATGACATAATTCTAATATTTAAAGGTACTACTTAATATTAAATTTATTTTGCATTACTCTATTCTAAAAAAAAAATCCATATCCTAAAAATTTACATTATATAAAAGGAAATTTAATAGTATTAATACAAATATAAAATTTTAGATTTTTATTATTCAAAATATAAATTTGTGACATGTAATGAGAAAACTTCATTATTGGAAATTTGATTTTTATTTACGTTCTAATATTATCGATACTATTTGTTACGAAATTAATTTACAATTAAAAGTAACGAATAAAAGCAGAGAAACATCTAAAGAATTACCTTCACGAATAATAAAGGTGAAATTTTTTAATCATATATTGTTAACATCGTTGATAAAAAAATAATTATTTATTTGACTTATTTTTTAAAAATAACTGTAAAAAAAAGAAAGTGAAAGAAAATATGTATGTGAATAATATAATCTGTGTATGTATTTAATGATAGTTAACAATAAGAGATAAGATAATAAAAATATTTCATTTATATAAATCATTTAGAGGACCTAACTTTTGTTGTATAGAACTATTATATTGTTAATTCTCAAAGCTATGACATAGAGTCGTAATTGTCAAGTAATTATTCTATTCAAAAATTATATCAAGATAGAAAACTTTCATTATAATTATTTAGACATGAAAATAATGTTAAAATCTATTTCTTAATCTCAATCATATATAATAAAAAAGCCATAATAAATCTTCAAATGAGAAAACTAGTACAACAGACAAATAAATTATAATGTGATTTAATTCTGGTTAGATTTATTTGATAAATATCACAATTGTAAGTAAAAAAAACTTTTTTTAATGCAAACACGTGGTAGAATAAAAGATTTAACAAACTGCGACAGATAGATATTTTTATTTTAAAATTCAAAATAATTATAAAGGGAATTATGATAATAAATGAATAATAAGTGTAAGAACTTACTCCATAATTACAACTGCAAAACAAGATCAACACCAAAGCTAAAATTATATATAATTGATATTAACCACGCTATTTTGCGATGGGTAGTTTCGCGAACAGCTTTCAAAATGAAGCCTCAGGGTCTAGGAATGTTTTCCACTAGCTTCTAAAAAGAAAGAATGAGTTGAGGTAATCATCAGCACTCGCATGCGCAGTAACGTAGAAAGATCACACATTTTGCGCTTGATCGAAGCCTTGCGAAGTACAGAGCCATTATTTATATTAAAATTTTTGTTTGGAATTTATATGATAATTTTTACTGTGAAATGTCTTTGATATTATTAGAAAAAGGCCGTTTCCAGAGACAGAAAGTGATTGTGAAAATGGTCTAAGTGCTTTTTCTAATGAAGAATAAAACAATGATACAGAAAGAAGCAAAGTAATATGCCTTAAAGATCTATAGAGCATTTGAAAGTTAATAACATAGAATTAAATTTAGAAATTTTAAAATTCAAATCAACTCACAAATTTGAATTGTGGTAAGGAAAATGTAGAAAAATCTACAAAAAGAAGATTTCTTCACTTATGGACTCATTTGTTCACTCTGTTGTAAAGAAAATTTTATCTGCCATCGTTCAAGTGATTTTTTTCTAAACTAAAGAACAACACCATTTGAAATTACAAATCAGAGTCATTCAGATTATGAAAGGAAAAAATTGTGCATTATGAATCAAATATAATGAAACTAAAATTAAAATAGAAACTTTCTCCAAAGCAGAACTAAAACACCCTCTTATTCTCAAGTACAGCCAAAATGACCTATTTGTAATATTCCTTCTAATAAAAACGTTACCACCTAAAGATGCTTCGAACCACAAAAGAAAAGGAAATAAATGTTCTTTTTTTGTTGTTCTTTTTAAGTTCGTCAGTTCTTTCTCACATTTACAAATGTCTATTAAAGAAGAATGTCAAAAATCAGCAATAGCATTAATTTTCAATATTTCAATAATAAAGGATTAAAATCAAAATAGGACCGGGTGTGCTGTATCAGCAGAGTACCTGTGCCAAAGCACGCACCTCTTAATATGACATTGGGGGGGGACTACTTTTCTGGAGGTTCTTAATATTTTGAAGTTTCTTATATAATTTTTATTTTCTAAGTTTTTAAGTTTTAATCTCCATTACAATTGGGAGCTAGGGGATCCCTACTCTGCTGATATTCGTAATTTGGGTGGTAACCAGTCCCAAAATGGGGACCGAGACAGTGCATTTATTTAAAAATCAAAAACTGTTTTATAAATTACAGATGCACATAATCCGCTCGCAGTCGGGTGCTAATTAACATATTTCTTAACTATATATCTTTCCTGTTACAATACAAATTGTTTTTTTAGAACAATATTTTTACATATGTTGTTGGTTGTTGCTTATCCTCCGTGTCTGACGGAGTCAGACTAGATCCACGAGATCGTTGACTGTAAGGAAGTCGAAGACTAAAAGAGGATTGCTAAAGAGATCCTCCCTAGAGAGATCCATGCAATCCAAAAGATGCTCAGGAGAAGCCTGATGATTTTGGCACTTGGTGCAGGTGACGAAAGTTTTCCTGCCCTCGTTGAAAGAAAGGCACTTAATATGACCGCTAGCAAGTCTTGAGAGAACAGTCCGGGTACGTCTGTCACACGGGAGGTCAAGGGACAAACCCGGTTTTGATCCCTTGTACCAATTATGGGTGGGGGTGTTTTCCGCTCCTCCGAGATTTTTGATTTTTCCCGGGAGTATAACTTCAGAAAAGTAAGTGTGGAAGAGGGAGTATTTGAAATCCTGCAACCCTCCTTAGCAAGATTATCGGCCATTTCATTCCCGTGGAGATTCACATGTGAAGGTATCCATTGCAAGTGAACATCATGATTAAGTGAAATGAGTTTTAATTTAAGCAGGAAATAGTAGCTGAATTGCTGAATATATGATTTTTACATATACAATATTTATGCTCTCTACACATTCATATACTATTTACAATGGGAGGATGTATTATTTATTTACAATCATTCAATAAGAATATTCCTATTTACAATATTAAAGATATATTTACATTCTTTCATTCACTGCACTGCTGTGCAGAACTCGGGCCATTGCTAAAAGTGATTCATTGCCAATTCAATCAATAGATAACTATTTAGTCTGTTAATAGTATTATATATATATATATATATATATATATATATATATATATATATATATATATATATATATATATATATATATATATATATATATATATATATATATATATATATATATATGTTGAATAATTAGTTAGGTTGAATTAAATTAGATTAGATAAAATATTTTAAACTAAATAATTTGAGTTAATTAAGTTAGTTTGTTTCAATAATTTGAATTAATAAGTTAATGAGTATTAATTTCAGCATGTTGGTAAAACAACTCAATAAGTATGAAAAATTTATTTGTTCGATTATCTGCTTCTTTTAATTTGCCAATATTATTTGCTATAAATTTAATTAGGTTAATAATGTCATTATCCTCACTGAGGTATTTGACAATTTTCATTACGTCGTTAGCAATGCTGGGGATGTATTTATTATTTTGTTCATTATTAAAATTTTTTCTTGTTTGTTGTTTTGGGAGGCTGGGAAAGTTTACTTCGTTTCTTAGGCCGGCTGCGTACGATAAGGTGTTATTATTGTGTTGTATGTTTTGTGTTGGGGCGTAATCCGTGTAATTTTGTTTATTTCTATTGGGCAATGTTCTTGTTAACTTGGTTTTTTTGGATTTTGGAGTCTTTAGACAGCTTCTGTAACTTACTGTGTGTTGACCTCAACAATTACAGCATTTCGGGTTTTCGATTTTTCTTTTTGTTTACTTTTATCACATCGTGATGTATGGTGGTTTTCTCCACATTTAACACACCAAGCAGGTATTCGACAATTGGCACTACCGTGTCCAAACATTTGACAACTATGGCATTGTGTCACTGAATTGGTATTTACATATTTTTCGATGGTAACATCAAAGTATAATAGTTGCTTAATGTCGTGTACTTTTCTTAACTATCTGTTTTGTCCAACTGCTTCTGCAAAAGGGGCATGGGTCTACTTCTATCTCCTCATTTTGTTAATTGTGCTATTTTAATTATATTAAATCCGTATGTGTGTGATTTTAATTACATATTTATGAACATGAATAGAAAATAATATTTTTTTAAAAATAAAGAATTGTATATGTAAACCAGAATATTTAGTACCTACGAGAAAATATTCGAATATAGGAATTTGCCTTTCCGATAAATTATAGTATTTTACTTCATATACATGATTTTACTGTTCTATATGCCTCAATTGTGTATTTATCTTAAATATTTTTACTAGATGAAATTACTCCTCATAGGGAATTAAAAATAAGAGAGCTATGTGGTATTAATAAAATGAATTTAAAGTACTAACAATTAAACAGTATTTTTAAATAAAAATGTTTGAAAATTACTTCTGAAAAATAGATAAACGTATTACTACAATAAATAATTCAGATGCAGTTTTTTATTATCGACACTATACATAAATTTATAGTTTTTAAAAATATTTGTATATAAAAATTTTTTGCTTGCTCTAATTCTTTTAAATTTTCTTTTCTTTCGCGTGACATATGGTATAAATTCACTATTTACTTCAGTATCATTACAGGCTTGGGGTACAAGTCTTCTTGGTCTTGCTCCAGTGGAGCTGTCAATCAATTTGACAGGTGCAGCTGTTGCTGCGGTTCTACTGATTATTATAACGGGGGGATTTCAGGCACTTTAAATACGTATTATTTTTAACTTTAAAATCATCACTTTAACATATCACTTTAAATACGTATACTTTAAAGTGTTATTTTTGTATTAGCATTTTCTATATTTATACCATTACTGTAGTAGAGGGTTTATCATTCGTATTATCATTTCGTACATTATTAACATTTATTTTAAAAGTATTAATAACGACATTATTAATATTTTGCGTTTTTACATTGCAATTCAGTTGTTTATCATTAATATCAGTCGAAGGATTATTTTTAGTATAAGATGGCATATCAGTGGACATATCATCATTATTGTAAACAATTTTAGCAATATTGTTACTAGGTACATTTATATTACTATTTTTAGAACTATTATTTACATTTTTATTATTAATATTAGCACATTTATTAATATTAGAGTCATTTATATCACATTTCATTGAATTATTATTACTATTATTGCCATCAACAATACATTTAGCAGAATTTTTATTTTTACTTTTAGACTTATTCTTAGCTTTTAGTGATTTGTTAGAGACATTAATAATTTTATCATAGAAATCAACATTTTTAGGCAATGAATCACAATTAAGAAAAAATAGTGAGGCACTCACCTGTGTAATGCACTATTTCGGCACATATTATGCCTACATTTACTTCTAAATCCTTGGGTAGAGGTTTTCCTTTGAAGAAACACCTCCTTGCACTAATATTTAGTTTTTGCACTTGGCACTTTGAACACTTGGTTCGCAAATATTAACTCAAATTGTAGATTGATGATAGCCTCCTCTATTTCTTCTTTTAATTGGGCTGTAATTTCGTCGGGTATCGGGCAACCCAGTATGGCTGCATCATCCAAAATATTGGCAAACGGAATGGCAAAGTTTTTGCGGATGTATTCAGGTTCATGATCCCAGGCAAATGTTGGCTTGTTTGTGATCGTTCCCTGTATTTCCTGGTTGATCATTTCATCTTCAGCATCTGTATCCATTGCACTGGAATAATCAGTATTGGACTCCGTAGCGAAGCTGGAGCCCAATTTCAAAACTTTATCACAATTTGGTTTTTTTTTCTTATATCGCACACATTTCCGCATTGGGGACACAATTTAAGGAATTATCCAAGGTTGTAGAGGAACACTATCCACTTTGGTGTTGGCACTTTGGGAATCTAATTCTGTCGAGAAATCCACTTTTTGTACACCACGCGTAATCCAAAAAGGCTTAGCGTCGGCTCAGCCGACTGGTAGAAAATGATTCTTACTGCGCGACTCCGTAATCAAAATAGAGAAACTTTAAAATAAATTTCTCTTTCTACATTATTAATTTTTTAACTTTTTTATCATTACAACTTTTGACGCTCAACTATTTAATATCACTTAATCAGTCAGTAAATTAATGATTGTGTCTGAATATTTGAATATTTTAAAAACACACACACACACACACACACACACATATATATATATATATATATATATATATATATGTACACACAAAACACACACAATCACATATACACATATATTGTAGAATACAATATTAAAGGGTATAAGTAAATACGAATAAATTCCATGAAATATTCTTTGTAACTAAGTTGAAAAAAAAGTTCTTACTTTATATGAAGGAAAGCAAATAATCTTAAACTATTCAAAAAAAATTTTAAACAAAATTTCTTAACTTATTGAAAAAATAAGCTCTATTTTTATGTAAATAAATCATTTTCATTAAAGAAAATTATTAAATGGACTGTAATTGTGTTTTAACGTGTAACCTAAAGATAATATTTTTCAAAAGTGTTCATAAATTATTAATTTAAGAATCTTAAAGTACCAAAAAGACATTAAGGATTACTGGGGATAAAAACAGTGCATGAAATAAATTTTTTGTAACATTTCACATATATAAGTCCTATTAATTTTTATTTACAATCATAGCTATGTATGTCTAAGAATTTTTTTGAATTTTATCTAAATATATATTAATTTTTTAAGCTCATAACTTTGCTCTTTTAGTAATAAATATGAGTTAATGCATCTTTCTTTTAAAACTATTTTCTTAATTATATTTCAGTTTTAGCATTTTCATTTAACTTGTTAATTTATCTGCCATATGGAAACTTTTATTAATTTCTTTGATATAAGAAAAAGTTTTTCTCAATTACATAAATAAACTCTGTCTGAAAACGGCATAGATATTCAAATAAATATTCAATTCTATGTTAATCAATTTTTATTTAACTTAAATTAAATTTTATGGCATGATTTTCTTTCATAATAAATAAAAATGAATCAATTTCATATCTTGTTCTCACACATCAACTGAATATTTATCGAAAACGAATGTTCTAATATTTAAAATTTCAATAATTTCAATTAAATAATATTTTTTTTCATATATGAATGCATCTTTACCTTTATATATAAACTAAACTATTTATCTAAGATTCAGAAGTTTTTTTTGTAAAATGATTAAAAAAATTATTCAAATGCTTAATTTGTCATTGAGAACATCAAATTTTGATATTATTTTCCCCTAAATAAAAGTGTCACTTCATGGAAATGAAAATACTCATGCAGGTATAGATACCACGAAATTAATATACCGTAAAGATCCGTAAAACATTTGAAAGTTTTTGATGTTAAATTTAGAAATTTTAAAATTCAAACCTACTCAAGAATTTGAATAGCTGTAAGGAAAAAGTATAAGAATCTACAAAAACAAAGTTTCGCAGCTTAACGCCTCATAATACTGTTGTACAAAACACTTTATCTGCCATCGTTCAGGTGACGTTTTTTTTTAAAGTAAAAGATAACGTCATTTGAAATTACAAGGCAGATGCATTCTTATAGTGAAATGAAACGATTGCATATATATAAATAAATCAGTGAAATAAAAAATATATTAGAAGCGTTCTCCGGAGCAAAGCTAAATCATCTTATTTCTAAGGAATCTAGATTAAAGTCTGAACGGAACAGTATATTCATATGTTATCTATTACAACATGCTTAGAAGATACAGAAATATTAGAAAAACATTAATACCAAGTTTGTTAGAGGCGAAAAATCCTCAAGTGCTGTCAAAATTTCTGATTTGTTATATTTCGAAAAATAAAAACATTAATTACATTATTAAAAACAATATTAATATTCCAACAAATAAAAACATTAAAAACAACCAAAGATCCTTCAAACTACAAAAACAAAAAAACCTAAAAGATTCTCACATTTACAAAAGCCAGCTGAACAAGGATATCGAAAATCAGCACAGCATTAGTTTTAAATCATAAAGGATAAAAACTAAAATAGTGTAACTTTAAAACCAATTTGTTTCTATTTTTAATTTATTAATTTTTTTTACTTTATTATAAATACAACTTTTAATGGTCAACAATTTAATATAGCTTAATTTGTCACTGAATTATTTCTTGTTTAACATATGTTTAATAAAATGAAAATTAGTTTCATATTTTTGTTTGATTTATTCTTATCTTGCAAATGTGCATATTTATACCTTTAAAATTTGTAAGTAAAATCATCAAAGTATATAGGATTAGGAAAAAAATTACAAGCATATTCCCATTATGCTCACCCAGACTAAAAGGTACTCTTCTTTTCTTAATATAGTTATATGTCATTACAAAATGTTTTGCTCACGTGTCTTGTGAGGAATCATTCAGTCCTATGATTCCTAAGATTAAATCTGTTGATGAATAAAATCCCGGTAAGATGCCTCAGTCAATAAACATACTTATACGATTCTAACTTCAAAATATTTGAATTAGAAAATGTTAAACTAAAAGCACAAAACACCAACTACAGTACTTGAAATCATAATTTATGCTGTACTTCATCACCTTAGTTTAAATTCTTTGTCAAATCTACAACTTTTGTTTAATAGAATGTGGAATGAATAAAATTGATCCTAATTTGCGGAGAGGTGCAACAATTATTCCTTTTTTAAAGCATGGTAAATATTCTTCAGATCCTTTCAAATACCATCCAATATCGCTTAAGAGATGCCTGGGTAAAACATTTGAACGCATGGACAATGTCCGCCTGTTATATATTTGAGAAGAAATGACTGTATATCACCTTACCAAAGCGGTTTCTGTGATAGAGCAACCTTAATAACGTTTTGCATTTGGAATCACAATGCTTTTGTCAAAATAAATCTTCTTGTTTCTATCACTTTTGATACAGAAAAGGCGTATGACGATACTTAGCGGGATGGTATTCTCTAAGCAATGCTTAACTTTTACTTAAAAAGTTACCTTCCAATATTCATTCAAAATTTTTACAATTGCGTGATTTCAGAAGCCGCATAGGATTAGTTTTATCCTATCTCTTGTTCAATCTGAGTGAGTTCCCTTGGGATACAAATTGAGTGTAATGATTTTCAATTTACATATTAGAAATATTCTTCATCAGCTTAGAGCATCAATATGGCAACATGTATCTTGAAGATTTACAAATATCATGCCAAGAACTGAATATATATCGTATAGAACTTCAGTTTCAAAAAGCAGTTAACGTTTCGTTGATTGGTATGATAGAAATCGACATTCTCCACGTAAGAGAAGATGTGACGATTTTTGCAGGAAACCTAGCTTACACCCAGACACTGATGTTAATTTTGTCAATGTGTCAATTCCCATTGTTTATCAGGTATGATTTCTTAGAGTAATTTTCTAAAAGATTATACATATTTTACATCAATGGAAAAATTACTAGCGATCCATTAGCATTCTCAAAGTTCTGTCAAACATTTTCTGGTGAGCAGATAGTACGTTATTACTTAGAGTTTATCAAACGATTCTACTCTTACTAATTGATTATGGTTATATTGTATATGGATCTACTAGATCGTCTGTTTTACGTAGATTAGACGCAATCTACCTTACGGATATGTACAGGAGCACTCAATATTTCAACTGTATAAAGATTATGTCCTTTGTCATCTATAGCCAATTAATTTAAGAAATCAACAATTGTCTGTTATTAATTTAAATTCCTATCTATATCATGTCATCATTTGCGTTCTGAGCAAAGTTCTCATGATATAATGAGATTTTCCATGCTCAAACTTTTAATACCTGTTCTAGTTCGTGCTAAAACATTTCTAGATCTCTCTGAGCTACATGATATACGGATCCATATCTTTGCCTACTGTAGAAATATTCCATGGAATAATTACAAACTATATCAATCCATTCCTTAGTTTTAAAAAAGACAAATTCAAACTCAGTTGTTTTACAACAACTATTTTTCGTTCATCGAGATCAGTATTCTTCGTACATTAATGTTTTTACAGATGGTTAAAAAAATTGATTATATTGGATGTGATGTATATATTGATAAGATCTCTGACAGTTACGACTTTAAAAATGTTTCTTCAAAGTATACTGTGGAAGCTACAGCAATTCATTAGGCACCAAAGCTTTATGTGCCAGATTCTCTGCTGAATAGGAGCAGGATACTGGTAAGAGAAACTGGTCTTAGTTAACTGAGTATTTCATAAGTATACCCATGTGAACCTGGACTATAGAATTATGATTCTCAGTTAAAGAATTTTGCAGCTCATACATGCATCTTCTCACTTATGTAAATAAATCTATTTATCTAAAATTCATAAGTGTTTTTTGTAAAATGCTTAGAAAATTTATTATGAATTTCAGTATATCTTTAAGAACTTCAAATTATGATATTCTGTTCCCTGATATAAATGTCTAACTCCATCGAAACGAAAATACTCATATACTCTCAGCAATTACAAATTCATAACATTTTCGGATTAGTTTATAGAAATTTCTTCCTTAAGTCACACTATTCAAAATTATTCTAAAAATTACCATAGTAATTTATAATACAATATCCTATATACATTGTTTCATCTTTTTTTTTAATATAAAAATGTGTTTTGTTTTCGTGTTTATATTGGTTAATGTATTGCGTTTGTGAAAAATATTTTTGATAAATTTAATTTCTCAAATAAACTTAAAAACAAAAGCAAAAATGTGTCTAAAATGTTCAATTTATTTTACTATATTTTTAACACCATTAATAAAAACATTTAATTTAATCAAATAAAGGTTAAATCATAACAGTATATAAAAACACCTTTGAATAAAATATGAAATTAAGTAATGATGCACCATGTGTTTAAAAATAATGAACCCTATTAACTGACACATATAAAACAATAAAAAAATTAATATATATGTATAATTTAGAAGGCATTTGTTTTTTATTCGGAGAATTATTTCATCATCAATTCTATAAGTAATGACCCCCTAAAGTATCAAATAATCACTGTAAGGTAATTTTATACGAATATACAAAAACTCAGGAATGCAAGAAATATTAATGGTTTCTTTATCATACACAAATTTTATTTTGTTACAAAGTGATAATAAAATTTAAATTTGGAAAATTACCAAAGATACTGTATAAATTATAACATAATGTAACACTGGTCAGTTTGATTAGATAAATCTCAACGCAAATAAAACAAATACTTTTCTATAACACAAACACGTGGCAGCATAAAACAATTAATTAAGCTATTACAAATTATCTCTAAGCTATTACAGATCTATCATTATTATCCCAAATCTGTCGCATATTCTATTGTTAAAAATCGCAATTTCTTTTGAATTATGCCTCAATTTTGCTTAAATTGTTAATAAATCTGCCACGCTTAAGCCCTTTTTAATTTTTTTGAAATAAGAAAAAGTCTTTCTCAATTATATTCACAAATTCTATCTTAATATAGCAACAATACTATACTTAGAAATTTAATTTTAAGTTTACTAATTATATTGTAAAAACTAAACTTTATATTATTGCATTCTCCTTGAGAATATTTTTAATCTAAAATGACGAAAATTCATTTCTCGGGATCAAACATAAAATCAGTTTGTATAGATCATAAATGACCATGCATGCAGAAATTGTGATTATTGCAATAAAAAAAATCATTAAAAAATTTAAATTATAGTCACCACAATCTAAAAAAGTATCTAAATTTTCAAGCACTCAAATAAATGCCTAACGCCATGTAGAGCTCATATTCATGGCTCTCTGCGACTGCAATTTGCTCTGATTAGTTTATAGAAATTTCTTCCTTATGTCAGACAATCCAAAATTATTCTGAATGTTAAAACATATTTAATACTATCTCCAATCTACATGATTTTATATTTTTTCTTTAACTTAGAAATGTGTTTTATCATCTTTTTTGTACTGGATAATATATTGTTTGTTGATTGTTTATTATTAAATTAATTTCCAAATAAACTAAAATTAAAAAGCAAAATAACTGTCTAGAAAAAGTTTATATTATTTTATTATATTTTCTATACCTTAATTACAAATATACAATTCATTGAAATTAAGATTTATACATAACTATCAATCTAAACACTTTAGAATAAAATTTAAGTTTATCTTGTGTGTGAAGATTGTTAACCCAATGAACCAAGGCATAGAAAACTGCAAAAAAATCTTAATATTTATAATTGGCAGCAAATTTTATGGTCCCAAATAATAACTATATTATTAAATTTCAAATAAACACTGTAATCAAAGTTTACACCAAATCTCAAACACGTAATTTTAATTGATTCTTTAAAATGATACAAATTATAATTTTTAGTAAAGCTATAATAAAATTTCAATAGGAAAATTAGAATATAGATTTCTATTTAGGAATAAGTTAATTATTGTTTTGTTTATGAACTGTTTTTCATTGCTTATACGTAATTTCAGGATCATATAATTCATTTTACTATTGAGAATTGTTCATTTTATAAAAATCTCTATTATTTATAATATTTAAAATCTAAAATATTTCCATTTATATTTTAAATAATATTTATGTAGTTATTATAAGCCTTATTATAAAGAAATTTTTTCTTGTTATAATATTTTACAAGGAAAAACTTTTACTTACTACACATGCGTAAATGATACTAAACATTTACTTTAAGAATTATGCAAGCGAATAAAGATGTTAAATCTTAATAAATATTATTAGAATATTTTTTATAAAAATGTAAGAAATATTAATAATTTATTATTAATATTTCTTTTGTTGATTATTTATTATTATAGTATCAATAATTTGAATTCTAATGAATTTAAAGTTATTAATCCGGTTATTGCAATTCTTTTTTTTAACATAGCAATGATTATAATTTTTAAGTTTTTTAAGATTCATTGATGTATTTTAAGAACATATATATATATATATATATATATATATATATATATATATATATATATATATATATATATATATATATATATATATATATATATATATATATATTAATACGAAATTGTTTTAAAATATACATTAATTATCGTATACATATGAAAATAATATATACCAATGAAATAATAAATGATGATTTAATTTCTGTGAAAATAGAATGGATTAACATTTAAAAAAAGGAATATTATTACAGAATATAGTCAAAGTTTCCTAGATTCTTTCAAATATACATACTTTTTATTAAAATTTAGAAAAATAAATATCTTTATATATATTTTTAAGTTGGCTACATACTTTCAATAATACAAAAGTATCACCAAACTTGTATATGATCAATCTTTTCTCATATGTCCTAAAAGTAAATCATTAATTAAAATTTTTGAACTATTTAAAATATATAAATGTTTCATTAAAAATTAGAAAATTACTCTTAATTCCTTGAAAAAAAATGGAGATAGCTACATTTTACTAATAAAAGTAAAAACCAATTTTGTAAGTAATTATTTGATATTTATATCAATAAATTTTTAAAATAGTTTGAAAGTAATGGGTTATTGAATAATGCGTAGTATTTAATACAAAATCAACAATGCAAATTTGTAACTTCAAATTTTTGTTTTTGATTATTTTAAATATATATGTCATACACGTTAATATTTTAAAGTATTTTTTACATGATTATATTTACCGCATTTTTCTTAGCTATATATTTTTGCAGAAATAGATTGGATAAATAGCCAGTAATTTAACCTACATCACCACAATAGATCATATAAAACTATTAAAATTTACAGAAGAAATGAAACATTAAAAGTACTTTAATGCACATCAGAGAGTACATAATCAAGAATTTTTTATTGTGATTAATGTATTTCTATCTAACAATAAAATTATCATGGGTTTATTTTATATTTAAATATACGCGCTATTAAAATTTAAGCCTCTTCTGACTGGAATAAAAGATATGCAGAAGTTGATCTTCGGCTTCATTCCGTTTATAAGCTTCCAACAAGGTCATTCTAGGCTCCAACAAATTTTCTTTGTTTCCTGTTAAGTATATTTCTTGCTCGGGAAGTAGATTCATTTGAAACCTATTAAGAAAGATTTACACATAAATATCTCAATGATTTTATGCAAGTTCTAAAAAATATACACTGACTAATATTTAAACCGAAATTCATGTTTCGTGACATAAATAGCAATTACAGTGCAAAACCTCTAACTCAATGAACAAATAGTTGCTGAAATTCACTATAAAAATTGTGGCTTTAAAACATTTGTTCATCCTCCTCTAATTCAAAGATATTGTGTTTAGTCTGATAAATTTGTGTTTTGTTCTGATTTAAGTTTCGAAGTCTTTAATAAAGAATAAGATATTCATATGGGAATAAATTGAATTCATCATCATTTAGATCAGTGTTTTGAATATTTTTTCCAATTAGTAGAGAAGTTAGTACTTTGATTCTAATGAAGGAAATTTTTTTTAAAACTACGCAGATCATAAAAAAAGAAAATAAAATAAAAAAAAACAATCAAAAATTTCTTAGTAATTTATTATATTTACTTAAGCTGTTATAGTGTTTCAAATAATTTAAAGAATAAAGCTTCCATGCCTTTTGATATCATATATCAGATACTCTAACAGTTGAATGCTGTTCAATTCATTTAAACTTCCAATTTTGATTTTTCTAGTTATAAGCGTTTTCATATAGTGCAAGGGAGAAAACCATAAAACTGTCTGAATTCCATTCTAATGGATGAGCAAAAAAATATTAGATTTGTAAGTCTCGCCTTAATAATGGCCAATTAAACCGCAACATTTTAGTCCAATTATCATAGTACTGCTTCTCGGCAAGATGAAGCTCTATTATATTTATCATACAGTTTTTTAATTAGCACACTGAAGTGGAAATGATAAACAACTATAAATATCACCTCAAAAACTCCACAAGGCTAAGCGACGTAAAAAAATTAAAATACTAAGCTATTGATAAATTGGCTTATTAAATAACTCTACCCATTTCACTAAGATTAAAGTAATCCAAACACATATAAACAAAAAAATAGGCCAAGATATTCAAGAATTACAGCAACATTTAAAATTGAGTTTATCATAATTGTGAAGTGGATACATCTTTATTCTCTAAATACAGAAATACAAAATTTAGCTTTAATGAGTAAAAACTGCTGTTTTCTTTAGAAAGAAATTACTTTTTAGAATTTACAGTTCTTGTGACAAACAGATTACTGCGATTCAAGAAAATATATTCTAATGCCACAAATTTAACTTACTTCAGGATTTTTAAAAGATCCAAGACTTGCAACGTGTACGGCACTAAGATCTTGGACCGTTTCAAAATGGGCAGTTTTTTTTCTCTTGGACATTTCTGGATGTTAATCTAAAAGAGAAACAAAAGAAGTGAAAACCTATAATAAAAGTAACTAATGTTCAAATATCATAAAAATTATTTACAAGAGAAAGAGATTAATTTTACTTGCCTATAAGTGAAATTCTTCAAGAACTTTTAGGCTTATATATGTTCTAATTTTTAAAGTAACATATAAGAAGTCTCAGAATATTAGATACTCTAAATATATATCTACATACATGACAAATCTTTTGCTTTAAACTTAGATTCAAAACTTACTTACTGATTTGGAATAAATAAAATTGTATTATTCAAAATGTTTCAAACACGTGTTAAATATTTCATTCATTTACTATAAAATTAAATATTTTACAAACTTATATGAGTAAATGTTACAATTTAAAGAAATAATTTTCATTTAAGTTAAGTATTTTTGATTCGATTGAAATTATTTGATTTGATTCTGGAAACCCGTTAAGCAATGAAAAAAAATAATCCTGAGCATTATCGAATTTTATTATTATTTTTATTTTTAAATAGAATAATATGGCCATAAAAATTCAAGGAGAGTTTATTGAAACATATAGTCATATATGTATATATATAGTTCAATGATAATTTGAAATAAAGCATTATCGTTAAAACTATAATTTTGCTTCAATAAAAGTTATAATTTACATAACTGAATTAAAATTTATTCAAAAATTACATTTTGTATTGTTTTTAACGTTTTTTTAAGTACGAAATATAGTTGAATATTTTCAAGTAAAAATATTACTTATTGAATAGATCTTAAATTAATTTCGAATACTGCACTAGAGTAATGTAATTTCTTATATTGCTATATATATATATATATATATATATATATATATATATATATATATATATATATATATATATATATATATATATATATATATATATATATATATATATATATATATATATATATATATATATATATATATATATATATATATATATATATATATATATATATATATATATATATATATATATATATATATATATATATAACTGAATTGAAAATTAATTAAAAATTACATTATTATTATTATGCTACATTATTAAATTACAAAATAACATATATTGATTTAAAACGTTGTTTTAAGTACGAAATATTATTGAATATTTTCAAGTAAAAATATAACTTATTGAATAGATGTTAAATTAATTTCAAATACTAGATTAGAGTTATATAATTTTGGCAAAAGAATGTAAAGCTTATTAATTTAACACTACATGGAAAAGTATAAATAATTTATCATTATATTATTATTATATTAATTTTCAACTCAAAAAATGAAAAAATAGACTTACGAGTACATGAAATGGAAATGTATCATAAACTCTAAGAGTTTCATCGGCAACAGTAGCTGGAACACAAAAAAGAAATAAAGTGCTTATTTAATTATTAACCAAAGTTAAGAATAAAAATAAAACTTTTGTGCAAAATAAAATCACAATTTTGAAATGAAAGATATTATATGATTAAAGCATTTTATTACAAAATTTTTAAATATGCATAAAGAAAAAAAGAGAAAAAGCTTTAATTGCACATGCAGCATATATTCGCTTATATCTTATTAGTTTAACATATAAATTGTAAACAAACTTATAAATGTAAATATGAGCAATCAACATTAATTTATTTAAAATCATAATTTATCTCAGTAGTTATTTCCATTGCACTAAATTATTTTCAAGTCTAATTAAAATTAAAATATAATCAACATATAATTACTTTTTAAGGCATTTTATTTCATTAATGCTATTCTGACAAAAAAATTAAATTTTTTCCGTATTTTATATGAAAAAATTCAATGTTTAAAAAATTTTTACTAAATTTACAGTAAGAAAATTACTGGATATTTTAAATATTGTGTATCTATGACATTAATTCCCTTTAATTACAAAACAAATATGAATTACTAAATCTCAAGATATCTTTTTAACAGAGTGACAGTCTCCACTTCTTCGCTTAAGAAGTGATTTGTTACATTGCAATTGCTTTTGTAGTATAATTAATTTTTTGTACTTACAACTCTCCTCGGAATCACTATATGAGATTATATTTGAAAATTCTGAAGAATCGTCCCAAGAAAATGTTTCTTTAAATTTAAAATAATTGCTTGAAGGCTCAGTTAAATAATTCCAAGAAAATGTTTCTCCAATTTCTTCCTCAGTGATTGAGCGAGGTGTCTTTTCTTGGCCCAAATACCAAAAGAAGAAATACTGTCCCGACCGAGTGTTTAAAATTCTATCAAAACAGAAGAAAGATATAAAATATACATTATAAAATTGGCAAACACAGGTTTATTGCCGTAAATATATAATTTTGAATCTTATTTTTAAAAAAAAATTTGGAATCCAGAGAAGGCAATAAAGGCAGTACAGAACTCCGTTCTGTGAAAAAAAGTCAACAGGCATCAGGGACTTACAGGAAATGGGTGGGGGTTAACACTAACGGATTCTGGGAATGGTAGTAGGTCTCGAGAAACACAAAGTTATGAAATATTGTATAGTTCGAAACGATAATTTCTTCTTAATTATCTTTTAATTTTGACAATTTATCTTTAACTTTTTTATTAAATCTACCACATGGGAATTGTTTGGAATATCTTTGATATAAGAAAAAGTATTTCTCCATTACATAAACGCATTTTTTCAGAAAACAGCTGCAATACTAAATTTAAATATTTAATTCCATGTTTGTTAATTATGACCTAAGTTTAACTTAATTTTATTGCATTATTCTTTTTTCATAATATTAACAGAAAATGATGTTATTTCATTTTTAATTTGAAACTCAAAATGAATATTTATCGATTACTTATGAACAAATATTTAGATTTCCGATAGTTATAATAAATAAATTATTTTTTTCACAAACATATATGCATCTTCTCCTTTATATAAATGAAATGTAGTTATCTTAAATTCTTAATATGTCATTAAGAAAATTATGATACTCATTGTTATGAAATAAATGAATTATTCCATCGAAACGCAATTACTTATGCATTCTGTCCAACTGTTATTTCATAACTTTTGCTGACTGGTTTATAGAAATTTCCTTCTTATGTCAGTGTATCTGAAATTATTCTTAAAGTTAAGTTCAAGAGGTATTGTAGAATTTGCATAGAATATTGTTCAGTTAATACAAAAATGGTATTTGCATTCTTATTAGAATTAGTTAATGCATTGTTTTCATTGTATAAATTCTATTAAACTTAAATTCCAAATATGAAAGTTAAAATTCAAGAACGTCTACAGCAAAATACAATAACAACAAAATAAGAATAGAGAACTTTGAATTATTACAAAATAATTTTATAAAATCTTTAATAGAAGTATATTATTAATTCAAATAATGATTTAAGGATAACAGAAATTCAAATATCATTTGAATAAAAAATAAATTTTAGTATAATGCTTTTCGATGTGTTTAATAATAGTTAAACCTTTATGTCGGCACATATAAAAACATAACAGTATTTTAATATTTATATATAATTTAGAGGAAAAGAAAAATAATTTTATTGTTAAATCCTTAAATAAGAGTGATTCAAAGGTTTCAAATTAACAGCACACTCATGTTTATACAAAAAAAAGAAAAAAATAGGCAACTTAATGCTAATTATACTTTTAGACTAAGGCAATTTGTTAGTGATAGTACAAATTTCAATAACGAAAATAATAAAAGATCTATAAATCATAATATTTCTTAACTCTAGTCAGTTTGATTAGATAAATCTTACTATAGTAAAAACATTTTCTTTAATCCAAACACGCGGCACCGTAAGACAATTAAAAAAGATATTACAGCAAAATTTCTTCGTTAGAACTTTCAAAATAATTAAAAATGAAATTATAAAAATAAAGGAATTAAAAGCAAAAACTTACTCCATAAGTTCAACATTAAAAGAAGACATGTCTTTCTCAAATGCACAGATTGAATTACAACCTACTTAAACCACGTTATTTTGCGACTAGTTATTTCTCGATCTGCCCGCGTTTATTGAATGAGGACGGTACTGTCGAAGTCTTCAACTATCAGGGGCTTATATGTTTTCCCTGCCCTGGTCGAAAAGCGTCTCTTTATACAGCTGACTGCGCATGCGCAGAAGTAAACTTATAGTTTATTCGTCGATAGCCAAACGTAGTAGCCAAACGTGGAAAACGCATTAGCCAATCAGTTGGACGGACATATTTGCTCCAATATCAGTCCGCAGTTGTGCGAGGGTTGCCGCTTGAGGCTACGACTATTATAGCGCCCGTCTTTAAAGGTGGCGTGAAAAATCCTCGTGACTCTTTAGCGTATAGAGCAATTAGCCTATTACCAATAGTATCAAAATTATTCGAATACTGCATTAAATATAGATTACAGAATTTCATCAACGAAAATAACATACTATACGATGAACAATTTGGATTCAGAAGCAAACAAACGACAACAAACCAACTGCTTAGAGGTGTCGAATTTATCTCTGGGAATATTAATAGTAATAATGCTATAGCTTAACTATTTTTGGACGTTGCGAAGGCGTTTTACAAGGTTTGGCTGGATGGACTCGTATATAAACTGAATAAACTAAAAATACCAATACATTTTATCAAATTAATAAATAGCTATCAAAAAGGCAGAAAATTTGCCGTTAAAGTCAATAACGAATTATCTAATGACTTTGAAATACTTAGCGGGGTACCTCAGGGCTAGATTTTCGGGCCATTACTCTATATGTAACAATATTCCAAAAATTAATGATATTAAGATCTTTATTTTTGCTGACGACACGGCAATCATGTAATCAGGAAATTCAAATGAAACTGCCACAACACCTCTCAGAAACTATTCACCGATACTTGAAAGGTGGTTAAATAAATGGAAAATTGCCGTAAATCCGGAAAAATGTGTCTCAGTACTTTTCGGAAACAAGAGAAAACATACCCCGGAATTGGAAATAAACAATACTAAAATCCCTTGGTCTAATAAAGTGAAATATTTGGGGGTAACATTAGATCGTCGACTGACCTGGCTCCCACATATTTCAAAAACAATTAAAAAATATAAAAAAATGGAGGCAGTATTATACCAACTTATATCTAGATCATCAAACCAACACCAGAAAATAGACTTTTAATTTACATGATTAATTCCATCTGTTAATAACCACAAGCTACTGCATCCCATCCCCCTCCCCGAGTATATCCCCTAGGGCATATAAGATCTCACTAACAAGGCAATCACTCAAATTCCCGCGATTCTCCCAGACAGTAAATTCTCAAGATTGAAAATTCACCCTGACAAAGGATTGTTGCGCCACATGCGCTCTCACAAGTTCTCCCCTCGACACATCTTCATACCACCTGTTGAAAATTAAACCGCTAGTGGAGGACAACATGAGCCATCTTTATAGTAAAATAAATTCATTAAAACAGTAACTTAATACTATATCAAACACAAATAATACAAGGAAAATATATATATATATATATATATATATATATATATATATATATATATATATATATATATATATATATATATATATATAAATAATAATAACAATAATTTATATTTAATTATCACTGCAATTAAATGGGTTGTACAACAACTATGTAAAAATATTATGAACAGACGATTTAAGTCTTTCTGAACTGTGAAATAATTTGAAAATTTTAAATATACCTATAAGGTAACAAAAATTCTGTAAATAGACTTGTAATATATAAACAAGAATCTGTATTTATCCAAGTTTATGTAATCTTATATTGTTTTGTATAACGTTGTTAAAAATATTGTTATGAAAGATTGTTATGATTCAGGTACTTGCCTGTATGATTATTATGAACCAATGTTATAAAAGTAGGCAGTAAGCCTATAATTGTAAAACCCCCAATGTAAATTGCCCTTTTTAACAGATCAATAAATCACTCTTAACTTATAGATGCCGGCGGCCATACAGATGAAGGATATGGGTTCGATCCCCCTGCCCCGTTATAGATTTTAATCTTCAAATGTTAAACTCCAACTAACAAAAATCATGATAAATAAATGATAGGAAAAAATAAATAAATAAAATTGATAATTTGGAGATTTGTGCCCCCAGCACTGGAGCTCCGGTCACCAAATGACCAACCATCGTCCATTGTGGCTACGACCGTACCGGGTTATAGTAAACACTAGGTATTTCTTAGCGGTTCGTAAAACAACTCTTCAAAAAATAGTGTGGATAACATAAATTATAATTTAATCTTTGTATTTGTGCGAACAAGATATAGCTTGATTTACGGTTGATATTATGGAGTAAGTCCTTTGCTTTTTATTCATTTATTTTCATTTAAAATTAGTTTGAATCTTTTAAGGACAAAAAATTTTGCTGCGTAGCTTTGACAACTATTTTACGCTACCTCGCGTTTGTATCAAAGAAATATCTTTGTTTTTCTGCAATAAAGTTTATTTAATAAAACTGAAAAGAGTATGGACAAAACTTTACTGCGGTAGCTTTGTTTACTATTTTATGCTACTACGCGATTGGATCAAAGAAATATATTTGTTTTTACTGTAGTAAGATTTATGAAAACTAAAATTAAGCTGAATAGAGTTCAGTTACATTATAATTTATTGGTATGTTTATTGCATATTTATTGGTTACATTATAATTTATTGGTTAAGGCCATTTAATTAAGGCCATTTAAGAAAGCAGAAATTAATTAAAATATATATGTCTGCAATATTTCATCTAGACTCTATAATATAATAGCGAACAAATACACGAAAAATAATCGTTTCAACAATTTACTACATGCTTCTCTCCCACACATGTATATATTACATATTTTAATTTTAAATTAAGCTGAGATGAAGAAGAGGTTTCGAAATTATTTCCCATATGAAAACTATTTAACTAACTATTTTCTAAGGAAAACTCCCCTCCAGTAGGAGAATTCAACTATTTTCGCTCTGCTTGTTCGCGGATGATACTGCCGTTTTGTCCCCCACATTTGAACCAACTAGCTCTCTCTACTGGAAAATCCATCCTTCCCTTACTGAACACCTCATGGCCATTGAAGAGTGGCTTAATAAGTGGAAAATTAAAATAAATCCAAACAAATCCACTGCTGTCATTTTTACTAGGAAACGTACTCTACCCCCCAGATTCAACAAAGCGGTTTTTCGGTCCCCTGTCAAATAAAGTCGAGTACCTCGGTCTTACGTTAGATAAAAAACTTACCTGGAAAGCCCATATTAATAAAATTAAGAACAAATTTATTTCTGCCAAAACTTCACTCTACCCCTTAGTTGCCTACAAATCAAAGCTCTCCATGGCTAACAAGCTATTGATTTATAAATCATTCCTTCGCCCTATTATCACCTATGCAGCCCAAATCTGGGGTGGTGCTGCGGAAACGAACCTGAAACTTCTTGAGGGTCAGCAAAGTAAATTTCTTAGACTGATCACTCAATCAGACTTCTACATCAGAAACAATTTGGGTGTTCTTCCCCTATCAAGATACGTCCAATTCCTTGCTTTTCGCTTCTACAACAAACTTTATGAAATTGATAACTCTGAAATTCAAGCAATTGAAAACTACAGTCCCCATGAACTTTCCAATTTCCACAGACCAAGGGTGGTTCTGCGGGCTAAGTCACATTCAAACTTATCTATTCGCCTCCCAAAAAGTAGAAATAAATAATTTCTTCTTCTTATACTTAAAAAAAAATAAATAAATAAAATACAGAAAAGGAAAAAATTTGTATTTATATAAATGTATATTTCTTTATATTTTTTTATAAATGTATGTATGTATATATAATAGAATAAAAAAAATATTTTGTCTTTATATAGTTATATCAATACTGTGTATATTAATACTATGTATATAACTGTAATTTAAAAATATTTTTTTTGCACGCTTGTTTGTAATGTGTATTCAAATTTTTCTTTTTTATGTTTATTCAATCTCATGCAAAGAACTCTCGTTGGGAGCACTTTAACCTAAGCAAAATGTTTTCTTAATCTTTTGTGTTTAAATAACCTTATGTTTTGAAATCATTATGTTCATCTCAACTAAAGTTAGGTGTAGAAAAATTTCTTAGGAACAGAAGGTACATGGCCATTTAGGCTAGGAACCTAACAAACACTAGATCTACTTCTTCTACTATTTTCGTAGAAAGGGAGAAAAAAGCAGTTTGACCAGTAGTCTTGTGAATGTCACGGTTAAAATATTTTCTCCCAGCAAATATTTTCCAATGACCAATCCTATATGAGTTGGCTCCCAAAATATTATTTAACGCAACTCAATATATCCAATAACAGTTCGTTATTGGCGATATTGAAGTGTTCTCATTTAAAAATGTAGAGTTTTCAGCTATTTTTAAGCCACTCAGAAATCGCCACTTTCCTTCGTAATTTTATAACAGTAATTGATAACTGTGTTATCAGCTCAAAATAGAACATTAATAACAGGTTATTGACAAATAATCATTCGGCACATCTTTAGTAGCAAAATACCGATTCTACGACCGAGATTCCAGGATTATTTCCTCCACTCTTGTTCCCCCCAGTGACGTCATAATGTCGTGGAAGACTGCGAGGGTGTTTTGAGGGGAAATGATAACCCCCCTCCCTCATGTTGTTGCATAGGGTTGTTGATTACAAAGAATAAATTATTAATACAACAAATTTCTGCAGCTTCATTATTTTACAATAAGTTCATAATTTTATGGATTTATAACAGTTATTTCCGAAGTTTAATTACATATATTTAATGACTAATCAGTTGTAAGTTCTGATAAAAAAAGAGCAAATTAATATGTTGGGGAATACATTTCCTTAATTTTACATATTTAAAAAAAATTATTAATAAAACCAAAATTGAATTCATCAACGAAGAGTTGAAATTAAAAATTCCATCACAAAAAATAAAAGTTTGCTAAAAGAATTAATTAACAAGACCTTTCTATTTCATTTCAAACATTTATCATTTTAAAATATAATTAATGGAAAACTCATCACATTTATTTCAAGCTTATAAGAAATGTATTTAAAATTAATATTCTGCATACAAATAAAACTAAAATGCTATTAATGGATAGATACACAAATAACTGAAGATATTTATAACAATATAACATGATAAATAAACAAAATTTAAAAAAATACAATTACAACATGTAACAATATTTTTAAATTAATCTACAAAAGACTCATAATTTTACTAATAATCATGATAAATAATAAGAAAGCAGATAATGTGATTTATTATTACTCATAAATCATGTCATTTCTTGTTTATTCACGATCTTGACGGACTACATAATTAATTTACAAAATAAGGAATAAATATCACCAAAATAAAAATCTTTTAAAAGTAAAATGTATATAGTTATTCCTTTTTTAAAAATAGTTTTAAAGATATTTTTCTATTTAACTAAATGCAACAAATTTGTGTAAAATTCATAAAAACAAAAATATGTTACTTGCTTAGTGATTATTCTATTCGTTTGAAATTTAATTGCATTATAAGAATTTAAGAAATTTGCATTTAATTCAAACTTGATAAAGTGAAAATTTCTATTCTCACAGCTGCTCTGGTTTTCTATAATAGCAAGGAAAATAACAAGACTTCGAGATTGTTCGCAATAAAATACCGTTTCTCATGCCCCCTTCTCCACTGTTCAATGGTGCATGCTTCAATTGTAAGAAAAAAACATTTTAAGAAATTTATTTCAAACTTGACAAAGTTACAATATCGATTCTCAGCTGCTATGGTTTTCTATAACAGCAAGAATGTAGTCATTCTTAGGGCAGACAAGACCTTTATACGATTTTGACGATATGTTTGAATTGTTGAAAATATGTTGCAATAATGAAAAGAAAAAAATTTAACGCTATTTTTTTTGTAATTAATAGAAATTATACAATGTTGAAAAAAGCTAGCAATTTTGAACTGTAATATGCTTTTATTGTAAACATTAATCAAAACTATATATAATCATAGAAATAAATTCATATATTTTGTATTTTATCAGTGAATATTGTGTGTTTTCATATTTTTAATATAATTATATTATTTCTATTATAAAAATAATTTCATGTTAAATATACTTCTGAAACTAATAGGCAATATATATTTTTACTTAAAAAATTCATGTCATATTAATCTCTTTAAATATATCTTCTTAAAAATTGCAGGAAATTGTTTCTTAATTTTAAATGATTTAGAATATAAATAAATAGTATTACAGTAGTAAATAATCGCTAATCGTTATTATTAATAATAAATTAACAAAACAATTTAATAAAAAAATGTAATATCTATTATTTATTAAGAGTTGATATTTTTATTCCATGGCATAATTTATAAATTAAATGCTAAGTATTTTTTCCGTTTAATTTAAGTAAAAAATTTGCCTTCATAATCGTTAAATATTTTTTAAAAATTAACTGCAAATATTTTAGATTTTGAAATTTACCTGTAATATAAATTTTCATAGCGAAATATAAAATTTAAATCAGTATCTTGAAGTAAGGTATAAACAATGAGAAATGGATCATTATGATAATGAATATAATGTTGGCTAATAGTTATTTTTATTAAATAAAAGGATTTATGAGGATTTTGAATTTATATTTATAATAGTTTTATAAAATTCTTTTATTTAATTTAAAATGCTAAGGCTTAGCGATTTATATTTGCAATAGAAAAATGCTAATTTGACAGCGTATCCGACAGCCGAAAACACTTTTTAGTTATTTAAACATTCACGGGGCATTGTATTTATAGATACTTTGCTGTCTGTAGGGGAAAGGCGTCAAACATTTTATTCTGACAAATTTGATAGCAAAAGGAAAAAGAATTCGTAGTTTGCATTTATTTTGTTTCATGTATAGTAGTTTTCATACTATTTATTTACATTTTTGTTGCTTGATTTCTTTAAGTGAAGTTGCTAATAGCTTCCAATATAATATGTAGCTAGGTTTTCTAAATATAATCATTAGGACAAGGGAACCATTTAAAAATTTAGTTTTTACCATTTTCACATAAGATTTATAATTCTAAACATATATTAAATTAAAGTTCTGTTAATTTGAAATATTTTTGCAATGGAAATAAAATTTCCGGCCAACGGTTTGAGAAATAAAACTTCGCAAAAATGTTTTTGCATACACTCTGTATGTATAAGTATGTATTCAAATACTTAGAAATGCGGAAATTTTTTTCTGGTGTCTTATTTAGGGGATGTGGATAAAATCAATTTAATGAAGATTCATTAATTGTTTTAATTTGTATATCATTGATTCGACAATTTGCTTCAAAATAAGAAATAGTTTTTAATAAATAAATATTTAAAAAATCAAAACAAAAAATATTTAATTAATAAAATTTTAGAATTTATTGAAAAAAGAATTAATTTTGTAAAGTAGGACAGTTAATTTCATACTTACATATATGGTAAGTTAAATTCGGTATATATAACTCTTAAATTATCTAAAATAAAAAAATCTCTTCAAGATCAAACCGTAGTGTCAATGCTCCCATATATTCTAGAAAAAAATTATTCCTTTATATATGTCTTTCACTATTTCTTAATTGATCGCTTAGTTTGTTCTCTCTCACCTGATAGAGAAAATAATGTTACTTGTATTTTCTCTAAAATCACTCTTCAAGCATGAAAGTTTTTTTGTCAATTCTATAGTTTATAATGGATTCAATCCATTATTAGCATCAACCGGGGCCGTCGAGAACTTGTTCTCGTGAAATAAGTTCGCGACAGCCCCAGGAGAGACGCTGTGTATTAATGGTAATAACCCTGCGATAAATTATGCTGGAGCTGTTCTGATTGAGATTGGAAGCAGTTGCGATTAGACAACTTTCGTGATATTTCAAAGTGGACACATTCTTGTATGGGTCCCAAAGTTTACCCCCTTTGTCCAGAATACAATGCGCCTCAAGCTGCTCCTCCTCACATTTTGGCCTGCATCGCTTTAAATAAATGGCTGTTATTCTCCAGCTTTGAGGCATTTCTCCGTTGTTTGAAGGCGTTCTGGCTCTTGGACCTGGCTTGATGTTGCTGTCAACCAGGAGGGATGAGCCACAACCCAACAACACGTGCTTTTTAAAGTTTATGATACGAATGATTCTAAATGCGAAGAATTCCTTAAAATCAGCATCATTTTTGATCAGACACAGTACGTGAACACATTCTATTTCTAAAGTAAAGATTATAAGATATCACGTGACAATTCCTCATGAGTGTGTATATATCCGGTAGAATATCAGAATAGTTTTTTGTATACTTGTGTTTTTGTGTATAAATAAAAAACTTTCAATTCAAATGAAAGGAGTCACAGGGTTACAAATGATATTGCAAGCTTTTTCGTTTTTTCAATCATTTTCCATATATCTTGTAATCGTATTTACTTCATATTTCGGAATAAATGTCATTATAAAAAGAGAAAAATCTGTTCCAACGAGTATTTTTATAGAAACAAATGTCATACATTTACCAAGGCATTTAAATAAAGCTAAAAATGAAAAAGAGAATAAAATGTATTGATAATTATATTACTATAAAATAACGTATGGTAATACCCACAACAAAAGGAAATAAACAATAAATAACAGAAGGTATGCTTGTATAAAAAAAATGGATATGTAATATATTTAAACTGAAAATACCACAAATATGAGATTCTTATTATTTACAGCACTTTGGATCATATACCATTTTTATGTACTGCATTTTATTATAAAATGAACATTTGATTAGTATTTCATTAAAATTGTATAACCTTATGCTACCGTGACAGCAAAACAAAAATATTTCCCCCTACCTCATATAAATACAAAAAACAAAAATTTATATATTCTAACTTTGAACTTTTATACAAATATTAACATGAAAACATTTATTAAATGTTTGTGCATCAAGTAAATAAATCACGATATAATAGATATCATTACAACCAAAAGCTATTGTAAGACCATTGACATTTATGTATGTGATTCCTACAGTCTAAGTTAGCTTTATGTATTCCGATTTTTCTAAGTAGAAATTTAAAATTTTTAAATTAAAGATTAATGTGTGTGAGTTCGGAGAAAATTCTAAGTAAATAACAGTTCGTATTCACATGCCCTAATCGAAAGTACTTTGAAAGCTCTCATTTCCACACTCAGACAGCTATGCATGGAAAAACTTATCCTCAACACTCATCATCATTTATACAGAAATGTTTGGAACAGGTAGCACAAATCTAAACAGAGCACTCCTATCATTTGACCACAACACCCGCATACTGTCCTCTGGAAAGTCATCATAAGTAATGGAAATAATTTAAGTAGCGTAAGAGAGAAAACCCAAAAAATTCTCAAGCACACCTTGTAATAAATACGCACGTAGCATCGGAGGTGCACGATACTTCTCTTGTTTTTTAACAGAGGTTTAAATTGAACCCAGGACCTTCTATTTTTCTCAAGGCTCCTGTGAAATTTTTTTCAGAAATTTCGTTAATTGAAAACTTGCTATCTGTGCATTTTTTCACATAGCTCCATTACCAATTACAGAATCAGAAAATAGAAGTAGAAAGCGGGATGCATATATTTTGAGAAGAATAAAAATAACAAGGTATACCAAAAATAATAAACTCATACAAATTCTCACATTCAAAGAGAGTTCCACTTAACCCTCTTTGAGTAGAATATTTTGGTTTAAAAATTTAAATTTTTTACACAGTGGTACAGTGGTCAAGAATGTTATGGCTTATAATTATTTCCTAATAAATAATTTTGCTTCCTTTTTCGGTGTACATGTGAACCAAATACAACAAAATCCCATTTACACAGGGTCTCTTATGAAAACTTCCCCTGTTGCATGCTAGTATAAATAATGAGATACAAAGCTGACATTATGAGAAAAAGTAAAAAAATGAAAAAATAATTATATTTGACCATTCGGTAAAATTTTCTGTATTATATCAAACGTATATAATGGATAAATTAAATATGCGAAATTTAATATGTTAAAATGCTTTCATTTTTAAAAAATGCAAGACTTAATTTATATTTATGATTATTTATTTGTTATACCTCACTTGAAACTAACCCCTAATATTCATAAAATATTAAATACTTGTTTTATGATTTTAATTACATTGCATTACTGGAATAAGAAAAGATTAATAAATTTTCCAGTTTTTTTCAATTAGTATATTGAATACTATTAGAACGGAATACTTGTTTTTATGTTTTAGAAACAAACGCTGTTACGGAAGTTAAAATTCCCATAATGCACTCAATTAAATTTTTGAAAACTATTTTACTTTTAAGTAAATGCATCATTTTCTAAGTATTTGTATAATGATAAAAAATCGAATTTTTTCTATCATATGCCCTAGATAAATTATCTTGAAGAAATCCGTGGATGGTCCATTCAGTGTGAAAACATGAAAATTAATAATAGATGTTTATAATATTGAGAAAAGAAAGCATATATATGTTAGTCAGAACCTATTATTTAAAAGATTTCCCTAGTGATTTATCACATAACTCTAAAATGTTATGTAATTATTCAAGAGAGAAACGTTAATGATTCAAATAATCTCAACATACTTCAAAACATATTTCTGATGGCAATCTGTAAACATTATGGAACAAAGTATAAATAATACTAAGAATCATGAGAAATAAAATAAAAATAACAATAAAGGAAAATACACATAGCTATGTTTAATCAGTTTTGTTTGAATAAAATCATATACTTTATATATTTATTTTCCTTGCAAACATATTTTGCAACGTGTTATTAGGAATTATATAGTTTAATTAATGTTTCTTACAACTTTAAACGATTGTGTAAAGGGATGAAGTATTAAAAACATCAATGCAACTAATAACATTTTTGTTAATATACGCTATTAAATATGGAATCAAATAAATGTACCAAATTGCAAGTACCACAAATTTACTAAACATTTTTGTCCGAGACCTTATTAATTAAATAACAATAAAATATCTCAATTCCTAAATGAAAGGCTTTAATGACATAACACATGGCCTATTAAAAAGTCTTTACTTCTATTATGTAGTTATTTACATTCTAACATATATATATATATATATATATATATATATATATATATATATATATATATATATATATATATATATATATATATATATATATATATATATATATATATATATATATATATATATATATATATATATATATATATATAACTGTGAAAATATTTCAATATCAGATATGTCACATGAGTCACTTAAAAAAATATAGGAAAATAAGAAAGGAATGTGCAAAGTATTTTCTTTCATTTATTTTTATTAGCAATTTATTCACATTTACCAGTCATTAAGTTCGTTACTTAAAACCAATAAGAAAGTAAAATATGTAAATTTTTAAATTACTGTTTTAGTTTTGAAGTTCTTCCTCTTAAATAAAATGAAAAGAGAAATATGGACATTCAAAATTCAGTAATACACGCATATATTCCTAAAAAATAAATTAACCTTTAAATGTGACTTGTGGTGTAGAGAAGAGATGGCAAGTGGGTCTGAAGTTTATTGCACCTCTAACAGAGTGGTGCTAAATAGTAGCTAAAACAGAATTTACCAGAAAATTTTAATTTTATTTTGATTGAAATTTTTATTTTATTTGAAAAAATACAGGGTGATTTTTTTTAAAAAGTGACAGTGTTTGGAGCGCCTGTTGTTGGAGCAATCTAATAGCCGGAATGGCACCAAACTTGGTATTCAGACTAATCAAGAAACGGGAAAAATGATTCCGTGCAAAAAAATTTTAGTTCCAAAAATCGCCACTAGGTCATTTTGTGGCGCTTTACAATGTATAAAATGCGAGAAAAGAGAAATATTGACACATACAATCGTACAATTAAATTATTAATGTTTATTTATTACAGTAACTTCCCCGGTGATAAATTAGACCACATTCCATGTGAGCTCCGTTCTCAGGAATAACACCGTGCATTCTGCATACAGCGTTCCCCACAGCCGAACGTAACATGTCACGAGGAATATTCCGCACTGTCTTTGTTATGTTGTCCTTAGGAAGAGACAAATCTGTTACTCCACTAACATAAGCGTACGTTCCGGTAACGTGAGAGGCCACTGGAACTCGTTTATTTCAGCTGAGATTATTTGTCGGATCTGTCTACTACTTGCATTTATAGCCCCTATTACTGGCACTGTCATCGAACAATATTTGCATTTTGCTTTGATACCTGTGTTTTATGTTAATTCTCTTTATTGTAAACTACAGCAGCGCCATAAAATTACCTAGCGGTGACTTTTAAACTAAAACCTTTTTTACGGAATTTTTTTCCCATGTCTTGATTAGTCTAAATACCAAGTATGGTGTCATTTCGGCTATATTAGATCGTGCTACAGGACGCTCCAATCACTGTCACTTTAAAAAAGATCAACCTGTATATTCTAAATTTAACAATTATTGTGTGTGTGTCATATTTTGAGAGAAAAAAAAAGAAAAGAAAGGAAGCTAATCCTGGGGAAATTTAAAAGTGACAGAGGGAAAGAATTGGCGAAAAACGAGAGTGAAGGGCAAGAGAACAGCTGAAATAGTTTTCCATAAACGAAAATCTTAGGTTTATAATTCAAATCTTAGGTTATACAATTCTTTGAAGCACAAAAATTCCGATAAAATATTTACAAAGGAGTTAAAAAGAAAAAACACAGGTTGATGACAATAGTTCTTGATAAACACAAAGTTCCGTGAGAATATTTACAACGGAGGACAAAGAAAAAATTCCTCTTTTTTTCATAATTGTTTAAGATTAAATAAAATTGAGATATTTACAGGATGCACACAATTTATTTACCCTGTGGTTTCTCACAGGATTCCATTTAGGTAGAGATATGATTTCCATTAAATATTATTATTCTTTCTTTTCCGTTTGGAATTATTTGAATGAATGGAGATGCTGGTGAGAGATTTTACTCTCAACACTGCTCTGAGCTTGTGGAAATGCATTAGGTCATAAGGACTGTAAAGTTCAATACCCTGAATCTCATTATTGTTTATTGTGTGTATACTTTATGGTAGAAATTAAGTGCAAGAAATTTAAGGTAGTGGGCTAGGGGCAGGACTCCCAAGTTCTCGCTTATTTGTTGGTTTCTAAAATAAAATTCAGAGTTAGTAATTAGTTTAAGTATTTTGCTTTGCTGGGCTTTTCAGACTTTGATATTTGAATCAGCTGCTCCTCCTCAGATTGGAGCCGCATAGTTTATTTTTTTTTATTTATTTTCATAATTTTTGTAGATAGTATTAGCTAATTTATTTACTTCATTTTCTATTTCATTTGCATTATTTAAACTCACAAGATTATTAGCATCGTTAATTAAGCTGTGTTTGAATTTCATCCAATCTGGAATTAGTGTGTGAAAAATGGTATAGTCTTTATGTGTTATGTCAAATATGCAAATGACCGAGTTATGATCACTTGTCATTTCGCATATGGTAGTGGTTTTGGGGGCATATGGGAAGTTTTGGATAGTGAAAAAGTAAATTGTAGATGCAGTCGCACGCATATGACCACCAATTGTTGTGGGTACCTTTGGATATTCCAGCCTTATGTTAAGATCATTAATTAGCTTATTTAGAGCTGTTCCAAAAGGCTTCGATCTGTTACATTTCCAAGCAGTATGGTGAGCGTTGTAATTACCAACTATAATAACATTGTTGTTTATTCTATATAATTTTTCCAAATCACAAGTTGGGTTAAGGTTTCTTATTTTTTTTGGGGAGGGGGTATATAAATAGAGATGAAGGTTACGGGAAGTATATTATTATTTATATGTACTTTAACTATTGTGACTTCTCTGTTTTCGAATTCTGGGGTTTCTATTTGATAACTGCTAAAATTGTTGTTGACCAGGACGGCAGTTCCGCCTGGCTGGCAATATCTATATTTGTTATCGTTGTTTTTCCTATCATTTCTATATATATTGAAATTTCTTAGGTTAATTGTTTGATTTGATTTTAGGTGAGTCTCCGGTAGGAGTACTATATCTGGGGAATGTTTGTCTACAAACTCCCTCAGTTCATCCATTTTACCAAAAATGCCATTGGCATTCCATGTACATATTGTTAATTTCACTCCTCTTTGGCTTATGGCTGTCCAGATGGATTAACTTGCATAGTTTTTATTACTTCCATGATAATGTTGAACATATCATGAATATTGTTGCAATCATTTAGTTTAGGAGTGATAGTGGTTATTACATTAATTAGTTGCTTAAAGGAATTATTATTAAGCAGATTATTTATGCTATTTATAAGATCTATTATACTTTTTAAAATTATTAAAGTCAAAATTAAAATTGTTAGGTAAATTAGTATTTTCTTGATTAGTGATAGGCTGAAATATTAATTGGTTTATTTTGCATATTATTAGTGAGGTTGTTGTGTTAGTATTTGGGTTGTTTCCATTTACAACTGCTACATAAGAGATATTCCTATTAACTTTATTGATTTTTAGTTTTAGGTACCTAGGGCATCCCCTATAGTTGGCCGGGTGTTCACCCCCACAGTTGGCACACTTAGGTTTTTCTATTTTTTCTCTACCCAGTGGGCAGTCGCTGGTTCTATGTTCACCTGCGAACTTAACGCATTTAGGGGCCAGCATGCAGGTCTCGCGGCTCTAGTGCCATAACTGACATTTATGGCATTGTGGTACACCACCTGACGAATTATACTTTTTAAATTTTAACAATGAAATGGCCTAAATAGTTTTCTTGAAATATTTTTTTTGAATTTTCATTATTGGGGAGATGAATTTGAAACAGAGGCATGAATCTTCTGTCTCCTCGTGATCTTCTCATTTGGTTAACTATTAATACAATATAATTTTTCCGTTCTAGGTGGTGTTTTATTTCTTCTGTTGTAGTATTTATTGGAAGGTCTCTGAAGACCAATTTTAAGGTTTTAAGGGGCAATGTCATTTAGGATTCATTATGTAATATTTAATTTCATTGGTGTTAAAATAGTTTGTCAGCTGTCTGTACGAATTGTTGTCAAACAACATTTCGTTCCTGCATAACAGACATTCCCTTGAATAACAAACACTTTCCCTACAGCATTTCGTTACCGCATAACTGTTCCAGACAACGTGCTGTTACTGATGTTCTAATCTAAATCTGGCTTACAATAAATCAAAACCTTGGAAACCTTTATTTTAATAGAAAAACTAATATTCCATATAAAAATTCTGATGATATTAATTTTAAATTTTTTTGCTTTTTGATTAAATTATACTTAAGTCCTTTTTTTATCAAATGAAGAAGGAATCCGACAAGAATGTGGAAAAGAAATGTTCAAAAATAATCAAATTACTTAAAAAAATATCAATTTTCTTGTCGATTTCATGTCTTGAAATTCATTTAAATGTGTTGACAAATCGTAGAAGTTATAAATTCACTTCTAATATCAAGAAGCATTATATAGAACCGATGAAAGAAAGTATATACCCTGGAATTTTCAAAACATAACTTATTTTGAAAAGTCCATGGTAGAGAATTTTCTTTCTTTAATTAAAATGTGATACAACCGTGAGTGTAATTGAATAGTTACTGACAAATTCCAAGAAAATATATAAATTTTGTTTCCATTTTCTTTTTACTGTTTACATCGTTAGAATATCATTACTTCCGAAATATCATTAGTTTAATTCTCACAAATTTTTGTTTCTAAGCAAACAGCATTGTTTTTTAAAAACGATGGACTTCAACGGAAAATTTTGACTTTTAAAAAATCTTGACTTATAATTCTAAAAGTAATATCGAGTTTTATTTTTTATTCATTACATCTACTTATTTAACACCGATTTTTAGTCAGTATAAGCAATTGTTAACATGCATGAACTATTTTGAAATTTAAAACAGAATTGCTCATTACTTAAAATTATTTATTTAAAATCAAGTTATTTAAAGCTTAAGCGTTTCGAAAATAATTTTACTTGTAGTTTTGTTGCACTTTTTAAAAAATTCTTTTTTCGAACGAAAAAAGATTAAATGTATGAAATGTAATAAAATAATTTTAATGTTTAAGTACTCTAAATGATATTTGATCAGTGCCTATATATATATAGGCACTGATTTATTTATATATATATATATATATATATATATATATATATATATATATATATATATATATATATATATATATATATATATATATATATATATATATATATATATATATATATATATATATATATATATATATATATGTATATTACTCATTATATCTGACCTAACACAGATATTTAATTTTATTTAAATTTTCATTAATTTCTTTTAAATTCATTTCATTTCGTTCTTCTAGCTTTATGAAATTATATTAAAATTATTAAGATTATAATTAATTTGAAAATTTTAAATATGAAATTAAATTATTCAGAAATTAAAAAGTGTTAGTGTTAAGAACTTCTATTCATATAATTTGTTAGCATATAGTTTATAATTAAAAGTATACTTTTTTTCTGTTACTAATCATTTCCTGACTATTAACAAAGAGGAAAAATTGGATAAAATTACAATTTGAACTATCTAAATATTTTATACTTAAATATTTCACTTATTAAATTATTTTCATGTATATATATATTTTTTTGGATGTGATAAAAATATTTTATTTATTTAATTCTTAAATAATTTATTGGATTTGTAAATATTTTCGTTATTTTTCATTTATTTTCCTTAAATCATGCATAAATTTTCATTTTCTCAAATGTGAGATGATGCGAACCTCAAGATTTGTTTAAATAATTTTATGATAAATTTCTAGTATTTTTAATATATTTAATTTTAATTATTCAAATAGAAACATAATAGAAAATGTTCTGATAGAAATATCCATCGAAATAAAATATCTTTCGATTATACATTCTATATAGTTTTCTTTAAAATAATATGTAATTTTATTAGAATATATGTAAGCGTTTAACTTAAAGATTTTATGAAATTTATATAAGAGAATAAAATCCACACATGAAGATTTTTTTAAATATATACATTTATTTGTATTTATATCTCTTTTTTTTTAGTTTATTTTATATTAACTTTTTTAACATTATGTGATTATTATATAAATTTTATTAAAGTAATAATAATCTCTGCTTTACTCTAAACTATATAAATCTATGTGGCATGACAGCTTACGTGGGCCAAGGCCTACAGTGCCCATAACTGTTTTCATGGCCGAGGGCCCTGGGGTGCGAATTATATCCCGATTAGGTGGTCAGTCTAACGCGAAACCCCCAGTGTTCAGTTCCCAAACATGCTTGGTACTCAGTTTATCGACCCACTAAAGAGATGAAAGGCTGAGTCGACCTTTCCTAGCCTGAGGATTTAATCTCGGACTTGTGACTTGGCAGCATGAAACGCTACCACTGAGCCACCAGGCTTCACTCTTGTATGCTATCAAATCCAATATAAAGTTAACGATCTGGCAAATAGAAGAACACCGAAATTTATTTACAGAAATAATATTTCTAATGCCCCCCTTAAGTTTCAAATTCGCTAACAAATCCATCAAGTCTGGATACCAAGGTGTTTCCCCCAACCTTCCCAAGGACAATTACCGCCATTCCCCCCTGGGAAGATCTCGAAGTGATATGAGCAATTCGAGCGTCACTGACTATTACCTCCCCATCACACCGTGGGAAAGTTAGAATAAAGCTACAAATGCCTCGAAATTCTTTTAACCGCTAAATTTTGCCTTAGCCTTTAATATTAAATTAAGAAAGGTATGGTTAAAGGAATTCGAGTTGAGTAGATTCTAAAAATTGGAAAAAAGTCGTCGACAATTTTCCCACAGTATATATATATATATATATATATATATATATATATATATATATATATATATATATATATATATATATAAATCATTTAGTATTTATTCAAGATATACTTTTATTTATATAACTTATACTCATCTATTTATATAACCGCTTTAGTCATTAGTTGTTTTATATATTTTTACTATCATTTTACTTCTTACTTCATTTGCATCTGCAGAATTATCAAGGCACAACATTGGTTTTAATTCCAGAAGATCATTGTAATTTTTCGCATTAAATGTATCTTACATTGTATATAATCATTAGATTGTAAATAATTTTTACGAAGAAATTTAAAGTATCAAATTGCACACAGCTTATTATAATCCATAATTTATTATTTTGTATTTGGTAAACTAAGCAATCTATGAATATTCAACAGAATACTTGTAAAAAACACAAAGAAACTGCCCTACTATTTGATTGATAATTATTTGCTTCTAGTTATACCTGTGCCATTTAATTGCAATATCTAAAGGTAAAGCTTCAAAAGTAAAGTGAAAACAGGAAATTAAATTTCTTAAATGTCACATAAGGACTAAATATCTAACATGCCAAAAATATATTACTATTTGATAAAAATAAGTTGAAAAGCAGTCTTATGAAAAAAAATACTTAATATATTTGTACAATTAAAAGTAAAATTATTTCAGACTTTTTCAGATGCAGGCAAATATTTTCCATACAATTCATTCCCCCATTATCCACTTAACAAGAAACTTAATATGTTGTGAGCAGTGAAATCGGAATAAATATTTATGATAAGATCATGCCTTTCTTTGAATAAAATTATTAACAGAATATTGATACTTGAATTGATAAAATATATTATAGTACAGTAGTTTGAATGGTGATTACTTTTTAAATTTCACTCATGAAAACTTGTAAATTTAAGTTTTTATATTTGCTTATATCAAGTTTTTCATAAAGAAACTACAAAAGAAATCACCAGTTCATTTTTAAAATTACCTAAATAACTTTTGTGTCAAATTAATATTGCTTACTAGGGTTTGCTGTAAACATAATCCAATCTATTGCCTTATCCTTCACTCATGGTTAAGTATACATTATGTAGTGCTAAATAATGGTAAAAAATTTGTGTGTAACAAATATACAAGTTTAATGTCTTCAAAATGTTAGAGAATTATATTACTAATATCTTCAAAATTTTACAGCGTTACATTCATTGAATAACTGTGTGGTCTGTTTATTATTATAATTAAAGCTATTTAATAAAATTAAACTAGATAAGTTAATAGAATTTTTATTTACATGAAAATACTAAAAATCTATGATACCCCTTAGAATGGTGGATGAAAAAAATAAAAACCATTCCAGTACAACTCTGGTTTTGCTTGAAAATTGTAAAAGCATATTAAATACATTCTTAAAACAAAAAAATCTTCAAACTATTCTTAATTGTGAAAGTCATTTTTTTTGTTTGCAATGACTTAAAGAGGAATACTTGTCATATACTGTCATTCTATTCTAATAATTAAACTGCTTAATAGAGCAACTACATTTTTGATTCGAACTACGTTTTAAGATACAGTATAACTGGAAGATGGTAATCGACATCATTTTTTTCTTAAAGTATGATGCTCATCGTAAAAGAAATGCGTTAAATTTTATAATTCATTTTACACAGGACTTACCGCTGCATATTCTTAACCAGCATGAAAATTAATAAATCTTGAGTCTCAAACAAAATATATGTACTAAAACCAACTTAAATCAATAAATTTTATTTAATTCAATCACCAAATAAAACTCTTTTTAAATGGGAAACACTATCTTAGTAGTTATAAAACTGTTAAAGATGCATAATGACATATTTAATAAGGTTTTTTTAACAGATGATTTTTCAATAGACATTAGAAAGCTCAGCCTATGAAATGGTCAATGATGAATAAAAGCCATATTTTCAGAGAATTATTTTTAAAAAACTTCAATTTACTAGTATTTTAATTTTCATACACATTTGTTATAACAAATATATTCATATCAATACATATTAATAGGTTTTTTGTTTTTATTGTATAAGAAAATATTATTATTATTTTTATTTCAAGCTAAGTTTATTTTTACTTAAATTTCTCAAATATAATTTGTGTTGGTGCATTTTAGAGTTACTAATCTTAGACAAAAATGTAATAAAAACGTCATGTATTTCATATAGAAAGGTTTAACATTAAAATATTAATATTCTAATGAATGTTTTTATTTCCTATGCATGGTTCTTACATCACGCAATTATTAATTAATCATCACACTGAACCCAGTGCATAAAAATACTTAACTTAAAGGAGCTTAAAAACTAGTTTAAAGAAACAAAATAAATTTAAAAGAATGTCTATTAAATTCTATACTCAGCAAATGTTAAATACTAATTAAGTATTTTTCTCGTGTATTAATTATATGCATTTCTTTTTTCTTTGGGTTAAAACTCTTGAAATAATTTTTTATATTTATTTAAACAATAGATTTACAAAATGTTTGAAAAATGTGTGCTGTATTAGAAGCGTATGCATTCTTTCAAGAGATGAAAATCTTGGAAATGGTCTTTCACACTTATTTGAAAAATTTAGATAAAAAGATTTTAAAATTTTTTGAAGTGTGCAATGACGCATGAAAAATATGCAGTTGCATGCCTTTATGTTTAACAAAAAGGCAAACAAAAGATGTCCTTTCCAGTGAGTGACCATCTTGAATTCTTGGTATCTAGATGTCGATTGTCAAAAGTTGTGGTCACTAAACAGATGCAGATGTTTTTACCCTCTTACATTCATCAGGCACAAAGACGATTTATTCACTGATGTGTATATAAAGGTAACTGTTCTTCCTCCATAATGGCTCAATTTATCAATTCTAGAAGATTCCACAATAATGCGGAAACATGCCTGCCAAATTTCCTATCTTGGTTTCTGTGATTAAAATTGATAGGAATTCACGGTTGGATATCTTAAGGTATAGATGAGGGGTTTAGCTTCCACCATTTACCTTTTTTGCCACTTGAAAAAATAAAAATAAAAGAAGAAAAGTTGATTTTGAAAGATTACGTGAAACAAATTTTAAAAAATTGGAGAGTTGTGGTGGGGTTTAGTCGGAGAACCGATCTAGGCCTGTGAAAATTTTCCAGAGGCTATATGCAGTGGCGTAGTGAGCACCATTGGCGCCAGGGTACGATACCAGTTTTGGGGCCCCATCTCAAAAAATATTAATATAATATATAGAATAAATATGTAATAAGAGTATAATGCAAATAACTACTTTAAAATAATCTTAAATACAGATAATTTTAAAGGATAGATAATATTAATTTTTAAATACAGATAATATTAATTTTAAAAATTTTTTATTGAATATTGTCTCAAAATTTATTAATGTTTTCCTATCATTGAAAAACAAAAATTTTAATTTCTAAAATTGAAATTATTTAATATGTTAGTTTTGTGCCATTCAATAAAAGCTGTTGAAAATACTGAAAGGAGTAAAAAATATTAGATGATATGTAAAATACATTTCATATCAGTTTCATTTAAATAAAGTATCCAAATTTTTTTATAACATTTTTCATTTATTTAAGTCTATTTTTTTTTAAAAAAATTAACCATAAATATTTTTATGTATGAAAAACCTATAAATATAGAGATATTTAAAATGGGTTTTTTACAATATTGCCTGACTTATACAGCAAAAAATACACTATCATTAAAAATATTGCATCGTAGGGTCTGCTAAGCTTCCATCGTCCCAATTCGTTAGCTCAATCATCACCCGAGCGTTGAATTGCTACCTTAAAAAGAGCAAAGTCGTACTTTCACCTTCGTGGTGCTCTGTTCCAAACGAAAGGCGCTCTCTTTGACTTAATTCGTACTGCCAAAGGCATAGCGAGCGTGGCTTGTGCAAGTGTCATAAGCAACAACAACAACAAACAGAAAAAATTAAATGTGAATACAATTTATTTTTATTTTTTCAAATATACCAAAATTGTTTTATCAATTCTTTAAAGTTAACAAAAACAGTTGATTAGTGCGATTGTTCACTTCGTTCTGTAACTTGAGGCTCACATTTTCCAACTTTTGTTAGGTGTAAAATAAATACATTTATTGCCTTGTAAGTGGAAGAAAAATAATTTAGTATAATGTAAGAAAAAAAATTAATGCTTATTACAGGCTATTAAAATTTTTGCATTAAAAAGGAATTTAGGTGACAGTGTGACATTTATTGGAAACTCATTCAAAAAAAAATGGTATTAACATTTTCAGGAAGCTTAGAGGTATACCTCTTGGAAAATCATGACTTAATGCAGAGATTTTAATTTGGAATAATAGTATTCATTTTTATCTGTTTTACTCTGCCTATTTGAATAAAAATATCTTTTTCGCTCACCTTTTTAACATAAGCTTAAGTCTTTAATATATGATTGATTGTCGCATTTAAGATTAAAAATGATAATGAGTGCATTTATATTTTATTCAAACTATCTTGCTTCTTAAGATGATAGTTGTGAAAATGAGAATTTCATTTTGGAAAAAACACCTGTTGAAAGCGCTAATTAAAGAATAGGACCAAGAATAGTGGAATATTTTAATTTAATTTTCAATCTGAGTTAATGCTAATAGGATATATGGATCACATAAATTTTAATTCTTATAAAATGAATGAAACGGATTATGGAGATAATAGAAATTAACTGCAGTGTAGCGTACTCAGTCTGGGAAGGCTTATCTAAAGGTAGGCATGGCCGCTAAGGAATCAAACTAAAGTAATTTGATTTTCTTGACAAATATTTATTTACAAATTTACACGATAAATCACGAAACATCAAATATAAGTTTCAGGAAAACTGATGAATTTCCCAAATTCTGATACCTTTCCTTATTGATAGGTACCTAAGTTTTATATTTACACATAATGACAGAATGAATGGTAAAGGTTTTGAATCACACAAGCTCATTACAGTTTAAGTACTTCCAAGAATCTTTACATGGTTACTTTATATAAAATGTATTTAATTGCAACTCTAATAAGATATATAAAATATTTATACAATTCAAAAATTTGGTTGAAGTTAATTACAGATTTATAGCAAAGGTTATATCAATATTGATAAGCTTAGTAATTAATCAAAATTTTAGTCAATAATACACTATACAAATATACATTAAGGCAACAAGAATTAAATGGAATATTCCTTTAGGTGTAATGATTCTGATGTGAACATACATTTTTCATTCATTATTAATAATCCATTAATATACACAAGAAAAATAAGATGCAGAAATTATTGGCATAATATATAGAAAATGGACACCTAATATGGGTTTTCAAGTTAAGGTCAAATTAATTAGATATTTAAGGTATTAGAAACTCAGTAAGGCAATTAAGACCATATATTCTATTAATTTAATAATATTATTTTTATTTAATTATAAGCTAAAAAATTTTAATGTATGTTATAAATTTTTAATTGTGAATAAATAAATTGTTTAGATACTGGTAGTTGGTTATAGTCAAAGAACTGCCCTCGGTCTAATTTTTTAGCTCGTAAGGGTTGCATGGTTCAAGTGCCATTACTTCACTGTTACTTATTTTGCACAGGTTATTATAAAAACTGTAAGCGAAGTTATATAATATGTGATTTTCTGTAGTGGTTGATGGTAGTTATTCCCAAGTCGGTTCTAATATGCTCATTTCTGAAATATTATTGCAAGCTAGAAATAAGCCTTAGAAGCTTGTTTTGCTGTGTTTTTGACATTTTTAAATCAGTAAGTAACATGTGCTTCTTTCCAAATTGGAGAAGCATGGCTAATTATTGGCCTAAGATACGCTTTATAAAGTAGCAGTGGCGTAGCGAGCACAATTGGTGCCCGGGTACAATACCAATTTTGGCTCCCCATCTCAAAAAATAGTAATATATAGAATAAACATGTGAAATAAGAGTATAATTCAAATAACAACAGCAAAGTATCTACTTTAAAATAATCTTAAAAATAAATAATTTTAAAGACTCATGTTGTACTTTTAAATTTGAGATAAAAATTTGGAAAAAATCTTAACTAGAATAGGATTCGGAAATGCATCAGTAAAAATCAAACTTACGGAAATTTAGAATTAGTGAAAGACTGTGTTAGGATCCATCTTTCTGCGAGTCAATGACATTAACCATGTGTTTTGAGACAGAGTGCAAATTTGATAAGTCCAAATGTAAAAAAATCTGGCAAACTGTAATTCTAAGTGTTATAGCAGTCTCCTGTATATAACTAAGTAAATTTAAAGCAAATATAAATAAATTCTTTTAATAGAATATGGTCTTAATTTGTTTTGACATAGAAGTGTTTTTATAAATTCTAATTATCTAAATTGTTCTCTTCACCCACATCTTTTAATTAAAAAATATAAAAGTTATCTATAAAACCTAGTTAATATTCAATTTAAAGTTCTATATGGTTTAAATAAAATTAATTATTTACTGAAATAGCAATCTAGACTTTAATTTACTTTTTGTAATTTTGATCATTTTTTATTTTTGAATACCTTTTACGTCAGTTATATAAATTATACTATTATCTAATATATCGGTCTTATAATTAATAATAATTTTAAATAAGCAATATCTACTGAAATAAAAGTACAAAAAAATCACAATTATTTAAATTCTTAAACTGAGAAATTATTGTATGTTTTATTCTAAGTCATCATGATGTTTTTCAAACTCTTCTGGACGAATTATTTAAGATATCTTAAAAATACTTATTCTCTGAAATTAAAATATCATTCGTCTACAAAAGAATCGGTTAATGACATTTCCCATCATGAATTGGGGATTATACATATATTTACAGGATTATCAAAATATTTCAATAATTTATCACATTTACTGAATTTAGAGGGGATTATGTATAGTCATTGGTAATTATATATGAGATTGCTGGATTAATCACTTTTACCGTAACACGATCTTATGATTTTACTCTCAAAACATTTCTCCTTGATAATTTTCAACTTATTTTTAATGATGTTTAATAAGACTTTCTTATGATTTTAATATATATTTCATAATTAAAATAAGAGCTAATTCATATTAAAAAAGAACATATTTTTATTCTGAATCATTTTATAACAATGAAAAATATTACTAATCTGTAGCTTTTTACTAAGCATAATAATTTTGCCTTATTTCATTATATTCCTTTAAAATGATTTCTAAGCTAAACATGCTTTCATTATTTAAACAGAAATATAAAGTTAGTTAAAGATTAATTATCAAGAAACGTCTTATGTGTATATACAAAAATATTTAATACATTTGATCTTTCAACTTTCCAAAAAAACTTTTTTTCAACAAAATGTATTAATATAAAGGCCACAAAATTACAAGTAAAATAAAAATTATTTTCGAAAATCTTTAAATTTTAAAATTTTTGATTTCAAATATATAATTTTAAACAAGCAATTTGATTTTAAATTTCAAAACTATATACGTTTATTAATAAATATTCGTAATGGCTAAAAAATCTGCTAAATAAGCAAAATGTAAAGAATAAGTTTTAGACAGAAAATCAAGATATATATATATATAAAATTTACTCAAAAGTCAACATTTTTAAAGAAGTTTTTAACAAAATAAATACGAAGATTTGTGAGTACGAAATGATGATATTCTAACCGGATAAATAGTTAAAATAAAAGAAAATTATGAAATGTCCTAACATTTGGAAACAATTACTTTTTTATTTCCAGCGTTGTATCGTATTTCGATTCCAGGAGCACAATTCTCTTTATTAAATATTGCACTGCTATTTTGAAGAAAAGAATTCTCTTCTTTTGGGGGTCTGTCTGTTGCTGAACACAAACATTTTCGGACAAAGATGACCGCTAATGAAAAATACATTTCAACGCGATTTTTTTCACGAGTGCTTCAAAGAATTGTTGTAATCATCCTGTGTATTCTCTTCATCTTTTCCTTTGTAAATAATTTTAACGGAATTTTGTGTTTACCAAGAATTATTGTCATCATTTAAGTGTTTATTTCTAGGATTATTCAATTACTTAGTTCAAAAACACAAGTCATGCAGAGTGCATCCAGTGGTAGCACTAACCACAATATCTTTGTATTATTCATTATTGCATCCTTTATTTCTGATTTGTTAATCACCAGGTCAAATGAATTAGAGTCCTTGGATATTAACACCAGGTTAAATTTTGTTAATATCCAAGGACTCTAATTCATTTGAAAACGAGGTACATGGCCGGAAGGCTACAAACCTCCCTTAATCCTAGACAAAAAAACTACTATTTGGCGCTCCTCCGAGGCACTATAGACCCCCTAAGGATCCCTGCTGGGTCCTCTCTTATTTAACATCTATATCAATGATATTCCGCAACACCAAAATACTATGCTCTGCTTATTCGCGGATGATACTGCCGTTTTGTCCACTAGCTCTCTCTACTGGAAAATCCATGCTACCCTTACACTACACCTCATGGCCATTGAAGAGTGGCTTAATAAGTGGAAAATTAAAATAAATCCAAACAAATCCACTGCTGTCATTTTTCCTAGGAAACGTACTCTACCCCCCCAGATTCAACTAAGCGGTTTTTCGGTCCCCTGGTCAAATAAAGTCGAGTACCTCGGCCTTACGTTAGATAAAAAAAACTTACATGGAAAGCCCCTATTAATAAAATTAAGAATAAATTTATTTCTGCCAAAACTTCACTCTACCCCTTAATTGCCTACAAATCAAAGCTCTCCATGGCTAACAAGCTATTGATTTATAAATCATTCCTTCGCCCTATTATCACCTATGCAGCCCAAATCTGGGGTGGTGCTGCGGAAACGAACCTGAAGCTTCTTGAGGGTCAGCAAAGTAAATTTCTTAGACTGATCACTCAATCAGACTTCTACATCAGAAACGAACACATCAGAAACAATTTGGGTGTCCTTCCCCTATCAAGATACGTCCAATTCCTTGCTTTTCGCTTCTACAACAATCTTTATGAAATTGATAACTCTGAAATTCAAGCAATTGAAAACTACAGTCCCTCTGAACTTTCCAATTTCCACAGACCTAGGGCGGTTCTGCGGGCTAAACCACATTCAAACTTATCTATTTGCCTCCCAAAAAGTAGAAATTAATAATTTCTTCTTCTTATACTTAAAAAAAATACATATTAAATAAAATACAGAAAAGGAAAAAAATTGTATTTATATATATGCATATATAATAGAAAAAAATATTTTGTCTTTATTAGTTATATCAATACTGTTACTATGTACATAACTGTAATTAAATTTTTTTTTTGCACTCTTGTTTGTAATGCGTATTCAAATTTTCCCTTTTTATGTTTATTCAATCTCATGCAAAGAACTCTCGTTGGGAGCACTTTAACCTAAGCAAAATATTTTCTTAATCTTTTGTGTTTAAATAACCTTATGTTTTGAAATCATTATGTTAATCTCAACTAAAGTTAGGTGTAGAAAAATTTCTTAGGAACAGAAAGTACATGGCCATTTAGGCTAGGAAACTAACAAACACTAGATCCACTTCTCTACCCTATAAACGGGTACCTATGGCATGTGTGTAGAGCAAAGTCGTACTTTCACCTTCATTGTGCTCTGATAAAAACGAAAGATGCTCCCAGTTGATTTAAATTCGCATAGCCAACGGCATAGCGAGCTTGGCTTGTCCAAGTGTCATTAGTAACAACAACAACAATTGATTCCCATATAATTGATAAAAATATATGTTAATAAAATATTATGAAAAGTTTATGTGTAATAAACTTAAGAATTACAACTGACATTATTGAAACTTTTGCATGTAAAAAAGAATCAAATTTCTAATAACGATCATGAAATAATGACTAAGACTTCATTTAATAAATTTTAATTGTATTTTCATAAAACTTTGTGTGAAATAAAATAGAACGAAATCAGAAATGATTTTGTGCAATTCATCTTAAATTAACTAAAATTAAGAAGTCTTATAATCAATTTCGATTTCTGTCTATGAGTAAAGACTAAAGACATATAATTATTAAAAAATTAATTTACCATAGAAAAAATATTTTTGTCCTTTTGTTTTTTAATTCATTTATATTTTTAACAATACAGTTAATAGATTTGCTTTTTCCATTAGAAATTTAGAATAATTTTTCATACTTGTAAGTAACGCTTTTTCATTTTTTTTTACAAAATAATTTTATTACAATATAAATAAACATTTATATTTAATAATTGTATTATTGTGAATCAAAGTCCATTTTTATTACCTTAGTAGCAATATTTTGCTGTAAAATATTGCTGCATTTATATTTAATGATTACAACCCTATTTTCGATTTCTTAATAGAAATCTGTTACATTATTTCTTACTGATTAGCACACAATATTTATTCAATAACAAATGTTTTCATTGATAGAATTTGGAAAATAATTGTAAATTAACCACTTAAACGTCTGGGGTTCTGTGAAGAAAGTGCATCATTTTTGCTCTGTGGTGGCAACATAGTTTTGGCTTTCACTGCAATGCAAGTTTTTCCCCCTTATACACCCGTCAATGAAATTTCTCACAGAATTTCATTTAGGTGGAGATATGATTTCGATTAATTCTTCTTCTGTTTCTTTTTTTTTATTTGGAATTATTTGAATGAATGGAGATGTTGATGAGAGGTTTTACTCTCAACACTGCTCTGGGCCAGTGGAAATGCATTAGGTCATAAGGACTGTAAAGTTCAATTCCCTGAATCTCGGTATTGTTTATTGTGTATATTTTGTGGTAGAAATTAAATGCAAGAAATTTGTGGTAACGGGCTATGGGCAGGATTCCCAAGTTCTCTCTTATTTGCTGATTTCTAAAGTAAAACTCTGAGTTAGTAATTAGACTAAGTATTTTATTTTGCTGTGCTTCTAAGACTTTGACCAACTTTCCCATTACCAACAGCTGATCGCAATTATACAGTCATGCTAATATTAATTGTTTATTCTAGGTAACAAGATTAGGCAAGCTCTTTATATCAATGACAAAACTATAATGAAATGAGTACAACATCCAACAATCCAAAAATATTTTTCATCATTAAAGGAGACAAATCTTAACATATATAAGTAATAACAAATATAATACTTATATATATAAGTAATAACATACATAATACTTCGTAATATATAATGCATTTAAATTTTCTTTTTATTAACCAAAAACAAACATTTTAAAAATGCTTACTTTATTTCATAGAATAAATGAAATTTTATTTACTTAAATGTCTTTTTATAATTTTTTTAGATAAAACATTATAAATATTATTAAGCAGAGAAATCTTGTATTTGAATATTTAAGTTATCTTTTATTATATTTATTTGAATTACATAAGAGGATTGCACAGTATTTAACTGTGAACATAGCTTTTATTGCTTGTGTACAGTTTCAACGTGGCTCTATATATTTATGCTTTACGCATTTTTATTATATTTATTTATGAAATCGCTTATATTCTAGAATGGACAAATATTCTTGTATCCCCATTCGCAGGAAAAGTCACTAAATCCTGGGAAAAAATTCGCACTTTCTTCTACATACGTTTTTTTTAAATAAATATTTATTATGCTATTTTATAATTAACAAGGTTGATGAAAGTTCTACTGATTATATAGATGAATTACAAAAAGAATATTTTTATTTTGTTTCATTACATTAATTTTACTTTTAACGTCTTATTGGTATTATTGATCTTTATAATAAGTATTTTTTTTAATTTTAAGATGAACTACAATATGCAGATTGACACAAATGTAAGTATATATATAAGCTGAACTCCATGGCGTCAGCCAAGGCCTATAATGGCCATAACTGTTTTCATCACTGAGGGCCCAGGGGTGGGAAGCATATATCCCAGTTAGGTGGTTACCCTAACGTGAGATCCCCAGAGCTTAATTCCCAAGCATGCTTGGTACTCAGTTTATCGACCCATTGAAGGGATGACAGGTAGAGTCGACCTTGCCCAAGCCGAGGATCGAACCTCGGACCTGTGCCTTGTTGTTGTTGTCTTGTGACAGCTAAGCTGGCATTATGGGGAGCGATGCTCCACTTTCCCAACTCAACAATAATTTGGTGTGGAGTCTGATTTCCTCAGTACACACATGCCATAGGAACCCGTTTATAGGGTAGGCAACCATTCACAACCCATTCGTACAAGGAAAGGACAAAGACAGGATAGACGGAGAGAGAAAGTGCGACCATCTCCGAACTGTGATTCGAACCCAGGACCTCACTATCAGCAGTCAGGTACTCTGACTACTAGACAGGGTGTTCAAGCGGACCTGTGCCTTGGCAGCGTGAAACGCTGCGACTAAGTCACCGAGCACCGAGCTTCATTTATATATATAAGGGGAAATTGAAGTGCTAGAAAAAAGAGTAAAAATGAAAAAATTATAGTATTTAGGAGTATGCACTTATATCGATATACCAATGAAAGTGAATATAAAAACGTATATTATTAATAAAAAATTGAAATATGACGCATGTTATTTGACTGCCGAGTGTACCACATTTAAAAAGGAAAACAAACCCATTGGGTGATAAGAAAAACCAAATGTAAATTCTTAAAATCTCAAAAGTGTGGATTCTTTTTCTCTTAATTTCATTAAAAATTAAATAATTTATTCAACATTCCTGTTCTATCAAGAATTTCCTGTTTTCTTTCATTTTAAAATGAGAAGAATTATATTGTTTTGCGTATACCGAGTGGAACTCACTAAAAATGACAATTATATGTGTACACACTTATGATAAATATTATGAACGCGTATGCATACTCTTCCCCATCAGAAAGTAAAAACCACGAATTAAAATAAATCCCACTGACACCATTTGCTTGGAGGCAAGAGAAGTGAAATTGTTGTTGCTCAGTATTTCCCTGCATCTAGATCAAAGAGACGGGATTAGACAACACTTATTTATTAAGTTTTTGTAATTCTTTGAAGAATTGCTGTCATGTAATACAATATTTAGTAAAATATTTTATAAAAAAATATAATTAATAATAAGTAATAATTTGTAAAAACATAATAAAATTAAAATTAAATAAAAATTAATAAATAAAATTTTAAAAAATAATAAAATTATAATAATTTATGGAAAAAATAATAAATTCTTATGAATTATAACGCATCAAATGCTCTTATGTTGTTATTGTTGTCCCAACGAGGCTGGCATCAGGGCGTGCGCTGCTCCACTTCTACAACTGAACCATATTTTGGTTTGGAGTCCGACTCCCTCAGTACACACATGCTATAAGAACCCATTTATAGGGTAGGCAGCCATACACAACCCATTAATACAAGGGAAGAACAAAGACAGGATAGACTGAGAGAGAAAATATATACATTCCCGAAGTGGGATTCGAACCCAGGATCCAAGTGTTATAACCTAGGATCCAAGGATCTCCCTATCAGCAGTTAGGCACGCTGACCATTAGACAGAATGGACGGCCAATGTTCTTTTGAGTTGATATTTTATTGGAAAAAAAAACTATATTTCATGTAAATTCAAAACTTTTATAAGTCTAAAAGTTTCTAAAATCTATCTTTTTAGATTAAAATAAATTCAGAATCTATTTTCTTTCACAATTTTTTTGGGAGAGAGTAAAATTTTCAGCACAATTTCATGACAAAATGAAAACCATTTTCACTAATAAAGCAAAATATAAATTCTCCTTTAAATAAAGAATTGAGTGACGCTGTACAACTCGATTTCGAAGATAATCCACAAAATTTCCAAAAAATAGATCAATAACAATACATTATAAGTATTGATTTGAACAATTTAAACACATACACATATTAGGTAATCTATATGTATTTATTTATTGAAGAAATAAAATTATATTCACAACTTATAAGTTTGTGGATTTTCTTTTAAAAAATTCATCAAAACTTTGTTTCATTGAAAAAAATTTTTCTCAATTAGAACTGAAGTTTACTTTAAATCTGGACATCGTGGAAATTCATAACTTAACCGCAAGCCATTGAATGACTATATTACAAAAAATTATAAATGCATATTTTCGAAATAAAAATTAACGAAATGTTTGAATAAATTATATGGTTTTAATTTCAATCGAATACCATTTTTTGAGATAGATTTTAAATTAGATCGATTTCAAAATATATATTCAGAAACTGAGACATACTCCTATAGATTTAGTGATAAGATAAAAATAATTATTTTAAAAGAGTTGTAACTGTATTACTATACACTAATTTTTTAAATATTTTGCAACGTATTACTTGAAATTTTTAAGAGGTATTAATAAATTGCAACATGGGTTAAACATTTGTAATAATTTTCATGTTGTTAACATCAAAGATTTCATTCTTCTAATACAATGTAACGATAGCAATACACAAAATTCGGTAAAAGTTTATTATTGGGTGCCTCTTGGTTTTTGGCGATGTTTTTGACGCCAGGATATGATTAACGAGATGACCGCTACGTAAGCTAAACTCAGATAAATTTAATTTTATCGCCAATTTTTCAGCCAAACCAAGAAGTACCCAATTCTACACTGAATCGCAAAATTCAATAAAATTTTTGAAGTTATAATTAAGTAGTTGTAAAAATATTTCATATTATTTATGACAAATAATTTAAAGTTTTAATCATATTGTTTCTTAAATGAGACATCAAAATTAAAAGTCTTTCAAAAATAATTTATGTTTCTTTTTTTATTGAAAAGAACATTTTTGGAGTTCTATATTAGAATGTTTTTAGCTCATATTGAAAAAAATACCATATATTAATAAATTTTGTGTTTCTTCTTCCAAAAATTTAACATTGCTTGCTTGGGTTATCGGTATACATAACAGTCCTGCTATATTCAAATCCATTTTTTCTTTATTTGTAAATATTTATTGAAGAGAGGAATGTGAAACAATGTTTTCCGGGAAAGTGTCTTCCTCTTTAAAACATTGACATAGCAACGAGTCTCTTTTCCGATACTGACATTGATTGGTTGAAATATTAATGGATGATAACAGCATCATGTAAACAAACAAATATTCTCAAATCTGTGAGTTTTCTTTCTCAAAATAATTTAATAAGAGATTTTTCTTATGTTGGATTGAAGCAAGCTTTATTTATTTCTATTACATTAAAAACATATAATTTACGATGTCATTCTTCAGACTCTGTATTTATTTGGTTTTATGGCCTTTTTATCTGCACACGTAACCAATATAAGAATTGGAAATTTTCTGATGTTTGATTCCTGTAGTTTTTCTATTTGACTGTAAAAACTAACCCAAGATTTAACAAAATAATTTGATATGCTTATATAAATGTATGTCATATTTTCTCTGTGTCATCAATATTTCACCAATATATCAAGTAAAAGAATATTCACTTATAAAAGGAAACGTTTAAAAATATCTTTATTCAGAAGCTATATTCAGTGATTAAAAAATTCTAAAAATAGAAATATTATAAATTTTAATTTATAATTTTTTATAATATGTGATAATGAATTTTTTTCATAAAAATTATACTCAATTATATTTTATAAAGTCTGTCCGGTCATTATTTTTAAATTCGAAAAACTATTTTATACTTTGGCTGATTCAAAACATATGCTGTGCTCCATTTTGAAATTTTAATTGTATCTTTAATTAATTTGAATCGTAATTAATACTGATTCGAACTCTCATTATTAAAGTGCTTACCGCTCGATGCACTCAATTTGCTCTAGAATTCTTGCTTCAAAACATCTGGTTATTTCTTAGATTTTTAAAATTATCATATATGCATAACCTCTGCTAGTACAGAGAAAGAAATAAAAAAGGTAGTGCATCGTATACTTCTTTTTTATAATAATATCCTTCTTTGTAATTCTTTCCTTTTATAACAATATAATTTCTTAAAAAACTGCTATTAATTAAACGCATTGATTTTTTTAAACGCATTATTTTGAACTACAGCGTCAAGCGTGTTTTAGATTTTCCCAATACGCTGCCAATCATAACGTCTTTGGAATATTGATAAAAACAATCCCAACAATATTCAATAACATCATTATTAAAGGGAATTTTCATGCGTTTCACATAGGATTCTATTTGTTTTAGCTGAAATGTACTTGAGATCCGATTTGGTGGTGCAATACAGCGTTTTAAACAATGTTAAAAATATCGTAAATGTCGTTAAAATAGTAAACATATTTTTTTTCTCACAATGTCATTATTTTGTTAAATATCGGTATTTTTCCTCGCGAAAGATGGCAGGGTCACGAATGACAGTCCATCTATCTATCTCTATCTCTCTCTCTCTCTCTCTCTCTCTCTCTCTCTCTCTCATATATATATATATATATATATATATATATATATATATATATATATATATATATATATATATACTTGTCAGAAAAAGTCTGCGCACAAAAGCACAGTAAACATTCTACAGGGAATAAATGTACATTATAGTGTCAATATTAATTCTATTTTTATATAAAGCTTTTCCTTAACAATTCCTTAAATATCAGTAGCAATTTCAGAAAGATAACACACATTGTTTAAAAGTAGTAATAATAATAATTAAAAATTACGCAATAAATTATCAGAAAAAGTTTGCTTACAGGTACAAATCACACAGATATTTGGAAATTAATCGTTATTTTTTTAGCCTCCGTGAGCTTGGATGAAATTAAATATTGTCTGCATTTATTTTTTACTACTTATTCAATTTAACTCTGGAGGCAATATAACAAACAGAAAGAAAAAACATCGATTTGTTAATATGATACATTAGTACTTGCAAATATGTAGACTTAAAATGGGTTCTAAAGGAAAAGAGATTGTTCCGGACGAAAAGAAAATCATCTTAAGGCAAAGGAATGAAGGTAAAACTCTTCCAGCAATGGAAAAAGTATCTTGAAGAACTCATTCTTCTGTCGAAAGGGTAATCAACAATTACAAGTCATGGAAATCTGTTATCTTAAAGCCTCGGAGTAACCGACCATCTAAGCTGACTTTACGAGAAAAGATAACATTTTAAAATCCTTACGCTTAAATCCAAAGATTACTGTATCTCAAATAGCAATTGATATTAGAGAAAGATTAAAAAAATCTCTTCATGAAATTACTACACGAAAAATTCTAAAAAATCTGGCTATCACGGCCTTGTAGCTCGTAGGAAGCCATGTATTTAAATTGCCAATAAGCAAAAGCGTTTAAATTTTGTCAGTATGATAATAAATCTTCTGAGTTTTTTTGAAAAAGTAATATTCTCTGATGAAAGCAAGTTTTGTATCTATGGAATCAAAGGGCGTAAACTAGTGTGGAGAAAACAAGGTACTGCTTTAGAGAATACAACTTTTGGGTCTGCAGTTAAACACGGTAGAAGTGGCGTAATGATTTGGGTGCATGGCAGCAAGTGGACTTGATCTATCAACTTTTACAAACTCAATATTAGATTATATGGGATATCTAAATATATTAAAAGAAAATTTGAAACAGAGAGCACAAGATTTGAGCCATGGCCATGACTTTTGGTTTCAATAAGACAATGATCCAAAACACAGTAATGTAAAACACACTGCCCACAAAGTAAAGTTCTGCTGTTGTACAATATCAAATATTAGTTGCATACTCCTCCACAATCTCCAGACTTAAACCCCATCGAACATTTATGGCGCTTATTGGAACGCAAGATTCGGTAACACAACATAAAATCGAAAGATATGTTGAAAAGGGTAATTATGAAGGAATGGAATAATATTTCATCTGCGGAAACGCGGGCAAACCAGTTCACTCTATGCTTAAATGATTAGAAGAGGTTCTTAGGCATGAAGGTTTTTCAACTAGATATTAAAGTTTAAATCTATGGAAATTATTTTTAAAAGACTTTTCTCATTGATATGCAAACTTTTTCTGACTGCTTTTTGTGTAATTTTTAATTATTGTAACTAGTTTAGAAAGATAACAATGGGTAATATCTTTCTGAGATAGTTATAGATATTTAAGGAATTTTTAAAGAGAAGTATTTTATATAAAAATTGAATTAATGTTGACACTATAAAGTACTTTTATTCTCTCTAAAATATTTATTATGCGTTTGTACGCAGACTTTTTCTAACAAATGTATAAATAAAATTTCTTTAGAATATATTTTCATTAATACAACAGAATAATTAATATAGTACTACACATAAAAAAATTTTAAAACAATCTTTTGTTGACAAAAGTATTCCTAAGTTTATTGTTTATTTGTATTTCCTGCAATCATGAGCAATTTTTTTAAAAAAAAATTGTTATGTATACATATTTTACATTTTTTGTAAAAATGATGCATAAAACTTCGAAGTTAGCTCTGCCGATGTAACATCCAATGGAAATATAATTATTCTAAATGATCTAATGTTTTCTTTTTTCCGAATGAGATGAGATTTCTTAGTACGCAAAAGTAATCTGATTTCGTTTTAAAATTACATTTACACATATAAGACTCGGTTCTACTTTATTTATTGATTACTTAAGGCTCGAAAATGTTTTATGCAATTTTACACAAAAGCATAGACTCATTTTACAAAGAATGTAAATCAGTTGAATGAATAATGTTAGTTAACACCAAAGTAACGTCAATTTACTTAGTTTCTGGAACGTAATTTTTCGAAAGTATTAGCTATTACTATAATACACTTTCTCTTTGATTTTATAAATTGCATCAAAGAATGAGAAATATATTCATTATATGCTGATGAATCTATATTAGGCACGCACATTTGTAAAATACAGATTCAAAAACGGTAATTTCCTTTCTCATCGGGGCAGGCAAAAAGTTAAATGATATTACATATTGCAAGCAGTAGGTATATAACCAATAGTAACCCTATGCCATAACACTTTTAAAACGATCATTTGCCAGTCTTATAGCAAAATATGAATTGAGTGAAAGTATTAATCAAAATTAAAATTTTTTTGCTAAAAATAATAGCTTCCTTGTGAAGTTATAGACCTTAATGGTAACAAAATAATATAATTTTATGTGGAATAAAGAGTAACATAAGTCCCATTCGAAAATAGTTATGTAAGCAGATTTATTCCTTCATATTTTGTAATTACCTTGATCTTGGTATTTTAGCCAATGTTTGAAATATGTGTACTGAAAATTTGTGTAGTGTGAAGCTAACAACAATATGAAAAATTTCAAAACATATTTAGTCAAATTTTCGAGTAAACAGAAAATTAATGCACATGTAGTTAATTTTAAATTATTTACAAGCAGAATGAAGATAGCAAAGTGATCGATTGGTGTTTCTGATTATATCAATTTGACATCAGGATTGACAAAAGCCTAACTAGTGGAACTTGGGAATTTTTTTCAAATTCCGTGGGAAACCGATAAATGTAAATATAAATCAAATGTAGCACTGGTGTAGTGAATGCACATTTTCAATCGAATTATCTTGGAAACATCTGTTTCATGATGTATTCCAGGTGAGCTTGTCAATAAATCGCCTTCAGCTGGCCAGAACAAATTATTAAAATGCCATAATGTCGTTTCCCTATTCTTGTTTACATATATATATATACACACACACAAATATAAATATGAGTGCTGTTTCACTCTCAGAAGTTATTTTAGTAGCTAATTGTATTTTTGAAAATATTACCGGCTTACGAACATTATGTCTGATTCAAGGAGTGAAGAATTTTAATTTTATTTTGAACACAACTCTTCAGGCACGGACTGTGAATTCGATGATCTTTCTGGGGCTCACAATTGGTATCCAGTCAACAGTTAAGCAGTTTCGATTTTTTGACACTCTTTTATAAATTATATAAGTATGATGATGATTAAAATGAGATAATTAGTAGCAAGTTATTCAATTTATAAACTAAAATTAGGTATATTGTGAAATTAAATAAAACCTGAGAGATCACAAAGATTAATTATTCGCAGAACAAAATATATAATCTAATTTTAATAAAATGTAACTCTAAAAAGTGAAAAACTTTTTATAGTTGCATTTTATTAAAATTAGATTATATATTTGGTACAAAAATCATTGAAAAATTGTTTAAAATACTAAATTCATTCAAAAGTTTAAAAAAATAGCATCTAATTTATTATTTATTTTATCTCTTCTAATTTTAAACAAAGTTTTTAACTTTTTAAAATTTTAAATTTTTGAACAAATGAAGTAAAAAAATTTCTTATATTTTAATATGTATTAACTAATGACATTTACTTAAATAAGAAAATATGCGCATATCAAATAATTTGTTAATGATACAAATACAGGTGGTAAAAAGCTGTAAAAACCAGGTGATAAAAAGCTGTCATTTCAAATCAGAAAATCTTCAAGAAAATGATACGGCATTGATTATCTTAATTTTTTATTAAATTGGAAGTAAATACATATTTAAAAATTGTTATGGTAATACTTTAAAGTTTAGTTATGAGTATGCATTGAGCTTACAGGCTGAAATATCATACTTTTAAACTTTCGGAAACGGAAATCAATTTTATACAAGAAAACCTTAAAGAAAATCCCCTACAAAAAGTCCTTTTAAAAAGACTTTATTATACTTTTTTCAAAGAAGGATTTTTTATAATTTTTTTATCACCAGTTCCGCATTTATTGTACTTTGCAACTATCATTCATGAAGTACAGTAACGAAATCGTACTTTTAAATGAAGGTAAACTTCTTCATTCAATAGCAAAATATATGAATGTTTATTATATCATTCATCAACTCATATTAATATGTGAAGTAGATGCATGATATAGTAAGGAAATTTTTTAGCAGAAAAAGAAATAGCCTCTCTTTGCTTACAAATATTCGAATATACATAAAATTTTCCACTTTCCTCGAAAATAATGATAAAACGAATGTTGATAAAAGCAACACTTACTTAACAAAACAAATTCAGCGAAAGAAAGTCTTTTATAACATCAAGAAGAAACATTCACAATATTTTCAGCTAAAAACTAGAATGTAGGTAAATAAGATCACGCATTTCTTGATAAATATCAAGGCTACTGAAAGAAATGCTGCATTAAAGAAAATGGCTAGAATATAATTTAAAATTTCCACAGAAATCCAACAACAACAAAGTGAATCTTGCGGTGAATTAAATTGCGAGTAGCATAGCAGTCTAGGGCGCAAAATTTTGATATTGTTTTATTATGTATGACTTATCAGTTACTTTATAAAATGAAAAGTAAAAGATTTCTTAACTGCATGTAAACACCCCCAAATCAGTAGAAATACTAGAGTATTAAAAATAATTTATTTTTTAAACACGTGAACACACCAAAACATTTTTATGATAAATATATATATATATATATATATATATATATATATATATATATATATATATATATATATATATATATATATATATATATATATATATATATATATATATATATATATATATATTATTTATTTATTTCTTTACAAATATTTCTTTTATTTAATTTCCTTATATTAAGTATAATATGTATAATAAGTATATATATATATATATATATATATATATATATATATATATATATATATATATATATATACATTCAAATCATTCATTTCTTACAAAACAGTAAAATAATACTCTTTTCGACGTTTGCTAGAAGAATACAACAATTCCTGAAATAAATATTATTCTTCTTATACATATTATACTTAATATAAGGAAATGAAATAAAAGAAATATTTCTAAAGAAATAAAAAAAATGCCAAAGTAAGAACTATTTTGAAAAACTGGAAAAAAAATAAAAGAATATCCCTATGAGAAAATTTTATTAGCTTGAACCTTAAAACTGTTTAGTTAAAATAATAAATCTATAAAGTTTGTTAAAAGTGTGTGCTTAAATATTAACAATATTGTAAATCACTTTTGTTTTAAAATAATAGTGAAATTTTCTTCAATTGATGAAATGGATAAATTTTCACTTTACAAATAATTTTAACACAAATAATTGCTCACACATGAAAAAAATTATTAAAATGAAATTGTAAAGTAATTAATAATGTTTTGATTACACTAAATCAACATTTAGATATATATTTTAATGTTATACGGTTTTTAATTCTTAGAATAATATAAATATTTTTATTTTTTAATAGCATTTTGACATTTCGTTCGAGACTAAAAGCATTCCAAAAAATGAATGTAGCGAAAATTTAATGAAATTTAATGTGGCAATATTGAAAGGTTATGTCAAATATGTGATGTATGATTATGGTGGTAAATACTTGTGCTTTCCTGAATTTATAACAAAAGGTATTCCAAAGGAAAACTGTCTACAATGAAATCGTTTGTTAGAACTAGTATGCTTTTTCATATGAGAAAATAATGAGAAGAATAATAAAAAGTTGATTTCTTTACCAATGCCCAAGAAAGGAATGATTTGTGGGTGATGTGAATTCTCATTTGAAAAGAATTGGGGGATCAATCATTGTCCCTAAAAAGAGAATCAAAGGTACAAGAACTACGAGAGTGGTGAAATATATCCATGTCCTTGAAAGAAGGTGTCATTGCAATAGGATTGTCAAGAACAGGCTCTTTCAAACAGAATAGAGGATAGCAAGCGTCTCACTCAAAAGGGCGTTATGTACAACAATCACGGTAGCAAAACTGAATACGGAAATAAATCAATCGGACACATCTGTGAATATTTCCTTTAAAAATTGAGATTGGTGGGCACACTGTCCAAGATCTTTCATTTCAGAAAGTAGGATGCAAAAAGCTATTCACAAATGAAATGTATGGAATTCATTGTAAGGCGTAGATAATTCTATTTAAGATTTAGATTCCTTGAATTACAGACATGCAAAACCATTTCTCTTGTAAGGGTAAACCTTACAAAAAAAAATAATGAGACTAGTACTCGCCTTCCCATCTCACCAAGTGATTAATCACTTAGTGACAATAGATCAGTGACAAGACTCTCCCTTCCACACCTGCTCGAAAAAATATTTCTTATGCTTTGAGGTTTGGAATTGAATCGTTTTAAAGACTGTAATTTTTAAATTTATATGTAGTAAATTGAACTTTGCATTCATATATACATTCAGAAATATATCAACTGACACAAACAATAAATAAATTTCAAACATGTAACATCTATTTGAACTAAACTATAACTAGAATTTTATGTAAAATAAAGAATTAATTTTGTGCAAAACAAATTCACAATTTAAATAATTATAAATATATTAATATTAAATTATATTAATAATAATTTTAACAACACTTAATTTATTTTATTTAAATATATTAATTTCAACTATATTTATTATATTTTAATATAATAGTTAAATTATATATTAATATAATATTATTAATATTATATAATTAAAAAATGCACTATAATAAATTTTTAAATATTTTATATTTATTTTCATATAATATAAACATAAATAAGTTTTTTTTAATTATCTGATGCAATAAATGTAATATTGTAAATATTTTAAAGGAATTTGTGTGCTTCAAAGAATTATTGTAATCATCCTGTGTATTCTCCTAATATTTTCCTTCGTAAATAACTTTATAGGAATTTTATATGTACCAAGAATTATTGTCATCATCTAAGTGTTTATTACTAGGATTACTCAATTACTTAGTCAAAAAACACAAGTCATGCAAAGTGCATCCAGTGGGAGCACTTACCTCCATATCTTTGTATTATTCATTATTGTATCTTTAATTCTGATTTATTAATCACCAGGCCAAGACTATCCAAGGACTCTAATTCATTAGAAAACGAGGTACATGGACGGAAGACTAAAGACCTCCCTTTGTGTTGTGTCCCATGTGTTGTGTTTGTATTTGGATAGGTAATTTTATAATTGCATTGTTTAACGACAGGAGTTCCTTATTTAGTCTATGGATCGATTTTAAATTATTATCAAATGCGTGAAAAGCAGTTTAACCTCACGTGCTCTTTACTCAGATTTCTAGAGAAAGTGTGGGAAATTTTCCCCTGAAAATCATTCCTTAAGCACAAAAATAAACCTATAATTTGTATGGATTTTAGCGCTAAGAGTTGAAGACAAATATCATTAATTATTGATAATAATTTTTTATAAATTGATTTTTAATTATTTCAATCATTTGTAGCTTCTTTTGCATATTTGTAATTATAATATATATTACATATTCTTGCAAATATACAATACAAATTGCATAAAGTGAAATAACTAAAAATCAGTTAAATATTGTATACGCAAATGTCGAAAATTTTGAATGGCTTGGAGTTTGAGTAATGAGAAATGGTGAAAATACTTATGCCATTGCAAAACATTTGTGCTTAGTAAATTCAGCATACAAATGTTCGCGTTAAATATATTTGGTTCACAAGTTTAATTCAAAATAAAATTCATTCCTATATTAGAGATTTTTTTTATTTTTGATAACTTTGATTTTTATAATTAGGAGAAAACATTTCTAAATTATAGTGTGTAATGACATTTATTTAATATACTACACACTTTCAGATAAAAGTAACAAAATATAAATACACTATTTTTCTCTCATGTAATTTACAATTTTATCAGATATAAGGATATAGCAAAAATAACTTTAAAATTAATATCAGAAATAATATATAAAATCATTAAGCACTTAAATTACCTTGCAAACTCCAATTTAAATAGTCTGATTTCCCTTTTCACTGTTTCAAAAACACATGATGGATTTTGATGAAATAATTGTATTTATAGAAGGCAGACAATTTTTCATGACTAATAGTATTAATACTATTGGTCATGAAAAATTTATATAATTTAAACTTTTTTTAATATACACCAAGTATTAATGTTGAAATATCAAGAAGTACCACATTCATTAATACAATCTTTCCATTTAAAAAAGGAGTTAAGTCAACAACAAAAGTATTTATATAAGTTCTTGACATCATAGGTACTTGTATATAAGATATGACAGATAGGTATCTATATATTTTTTGTAGTGTTATATTTATAGCTTCAATAACAATACTTTTTGTTGTTTTTTCCAATTGTAAATGAACATCTATTAATGCTGGTGATACACCTTTTAATTGAATGTGTTTATAAAGAGCGGAAATGCTAAGAATTATTTTTCATACCATTTCTATTACATACCAAGACAATATTACCAGCATAGAAAATATTAAAAATGTACAGTGTTGGTGCTCAGGTTTACTTGTTTCAGAAGTTATTGTAATAATCATTATTCATTTATCAGTTATTTTAATAATGCTTAAAACGTTCACGGCGTATATTGCGTCATTAATGCACGTGCTATGGAATGACGTTAAAGCGTCGGTGAACTGGTATTTAAAAGGCTGAATCTTGCAGCTACCGGTAGTCTTCGTATGGTGGCCATGTATTCGTTCGTGACTACTGCGACACGTTCTTGATGTACGGCCGATTTAATGGAAATTCCTCACGAAATGCTAGGGAGTATGCCCGTCGATATCCGCTGCATGTACTGTTGTTGATATGTTCAATGAAGTGTTTTTTTTTTTTTGCACCGAAAGTGACGTCATACTTTGTTTTTCGCATTTTTCTCGTAAACTATGGATAGAACAGGAATGCTTATTTGGGCAGTTTTTATGTACCCCCAAAGAGGAATCCAGCTGTGCAGAGTTTATTATATATATATATATATATATATATATATATATATATATATATATATATATATATATATATATATATATATATATATATATATATATATATATATATATATGTCGCTCTCTCTCTCTCTCTCTCTGTGTGTAAGTTATTCAAACATCAAAAAAATTGTTTTACCATAGATGAAAAACCAATGTTATATGGAGTGTTTGACAAAGCAATTTTGTTAAGAATTCATAAGTTTTGTTTGAATTTAACTGTTAAAATTTATTTAAAATAAATTTTGCCTTTAAAACTACATACTATCCTACATTGCAACATCATATTCATCGAATATTTTATAAATTGTTTTCACGCACATTAAAGAATATATTAACTTTATTTAAATTAGAGATAAATCCAAAAAAGTGCTGCAAATGATCTGCTCCTGGGAAACTAATTTTTTTAGTTTTTTAATCTAAAAGATCTTCTCTGCATGAGTATTTTATATACAACTGCAACAGTAGTCTTTAGACTTACCTTGAATTCTCTCAATGGATATAATAATATCTGCCCTGTATATTAAAAATCTGTAACACACTACATTTTTGTTGAAGTGACATATTAAAACGAGTAATAATATCACAAATTTTCTGGTGAAATTTACAAAATATGAATCTGAATAAAATATTTTGGCCTCTCACAACTCTTTTATTCATTTTGGTCGGCTGTGATAATTGTTTTAAATAAACTTATTTCTGAAGGAATATTAAAAGTGATTTTAAAATATCTTTAGTGGATTTAATGATCTTTCGCTAAATATGATACAAAATTAATAATTACGATTTCACTAACCAGTGTTTTATATATATCTGAAATTACTATTATCGTTGTCAGTCATTTCGACTTTTGAATCCATAGACCTATTCTCCAGCAATCTATATAATAAATCTGACTCCTGTGTATTCACGCCTTCTCCCCTCGGAATTAAATCAGTTGAATTGAATTCCCCGTACAAATATGACCTATAAAGATAAAGGAAAGAGCAAAATATGCATTTCGTAATTCAAATATTCCAAGACATATGAGTCCCTTCTGTTATCACGTATCACGGGCCATTGAGAAAAAAAAAGATAGGAAATCCTAACTGGTCCTCATCGGGGGTTCTTATAATGGCAACGCTTTCAAACTTCTTGAGAAAGTCTTACATCATCTATAGACTTATTTTCCCTTTAATATAAAAATGTGTGTTTTGTTTCCTTCTTTGTACTGTGTGTGTGTTTGTTGGATTACTTTTTAATAAGTATAATTTCGAAATAAACTAAAAATTTATTAAAGGTCTAAAAAATGTTCAAACGATTTCAATACATTTTTACACTTTTGAAATAATTCTATATTTTATTAAAATTTAAATTTAAAAATATATGTTGATAATTATAGCTACTAACAAAAAGTAACGTATTTCCAATTAATTTTATAAATATTTTCTAGCTCAAAACTAAAATAATATTCATTGGAAAAATAATTCCTCTGCAATTCCTGAAGAAGTTAAATCCATAGAGAATGATTCAAATGGAATTGATCTGTATGAAACAGATGATTCATCCTCTTGAAGAAAATCACAAGAGATCTCAAGTACTAATTCTGAAACCGCGGAAACATTTTCTTGGAGAGAGTCACAAGAAATCTCAATTACTGATTCAGAAAGCGAGGAATATTTTTCTTTGATCGAGTCACAACAGACTTCAAGTGCTGTGATTCAGTGAAACCAAAGAATCATCTTCGACAAGGAACTCACAATTTTTTCATACTCCAAAATAAAAAAAATTCTCACAGGAAAAATAATTCCTCAACAATTCATGAAGAACTTCAATGTACAAAGTATGGTTCAAATGGAATTAATCAGTACGAAACCGAGGAATCCTATTGTGAGAGCGAGTCAAAAGTGATTCTTATACTGATTCTGAAGCTGAGCAAACATAATCTTGGAACGATACTCTAGAGACATCATGTACTGATTCTCAAACTGAGGAATTATCTTTCTGGAGAGATATCATGTACTGAATCTGAATCTAAAGAATCATCTTCTTGGAACAATACACAAGATACATCATGTACTAATACTGAAACTGAGGAATCATCTTTTTCGAGCGATAAACAAGAGACATGTACTGATTCTGAAACTGAGGATTCATCTTCCTGGTTAGATTCACAAGAAACTTCATGCACTGATTCTGAAACAGCGGAATCTTTTTCTGGGATAAACTCACAATTTTTTCTAAGTCAAAAGAAAAATATTTCTCACGGGAAAAATTATTCCTCAGCAATCATGCAGAAATTGAAAGAACAATGTATGATTCAAATGGAATTTATATGTACGAAACCAAAGAATCATCTTCTAGGATCGATCATCCAGAAATCGAGGAATCATTTTATGAGAGCGATCATCCAGATACCGAAGAATCATCCTCTGCGAGCGACTCTAAAGAGACTTCATACGCTCATCATGAATCCATGGAATCATCTTTTGGCAGCGAGTCTCAAGAGACTTCTTGCGCTCATCCAGAAACCGAGAAATCATCTTCTGGGAGCGATCACCTAGAAACTAAGGAATCATCTTGTGGGAGCGAGTTAAAAGTGACTTCATGTATTGATTCTGAAGCTGAGGAATAATCTTATTGGAGTGATACATAGATATATGCAATGGAACACCTGGTCTGTACCTTAGGTTATCAGATATAGCTCCATAACGTAAAACATCTGGTGTGACAGAATTGTCACGAAATTTGTTACGTAATTTGAATTTTAATAGGTCTCTAATATTTGAAATGAAGAATTTGACAGAAATATAACATCAACAACAAAACATTTACAAAATTTTCATTATGGGAGATGACATGAGGTAAGTATTGCAATAAAATTGTGAAAATAGATTATTTTGACAATCCTTGTAATCTTGGTAAAAAAATACAAATTAATTATCTTGATGATGGTCATAACAGACAATATAAGTAGTTTATAACACAAATATGCTAGTAATATAATTAAGTTTAAGAAGAAGAGTATAAAAAAGAGCAAATAACTGGGACAGATTTTCAATAAGTACCTCATGTTTTAACTGTGTCCTTTAATGTAACATTGCATTTTTCGTAATACCAAAGGACTGCATTGGCTAAACGCAGATAGTTAAGAATACATATGCATGAATTGTATCCTATTGAACATTTAACATTTACTGTAGGTGATAAACTGTACTAGAATATTTAAAGTATTACAGATTGCAATCTGTTGATTCAGTTAAAATTTTGCAGCAGCTCAGTCTGTGCACTGTAATTACCACGATTAAGAAAATTGTTCAACAAAATATAATTACGATACAATAAATAATAAAAAGGCTTGAAAACTGAATAAAATATATAGCAAAATATTTTACAGACACTCTAATATTACTAGAAATAATAATGAAAATATATTGCACTAAAATTGCTAAATAGGGTATTTCTGAAGACTCAAAGCAAACTTGAATATTAACTCCCAATTTTATATATAGTGTTTATATAGAGGAAAATGTTATATCACATGACGTACCATATGAAGATTGTATTAGAAAAAGCGCAAATATATGCAATACATTGATAGTATATAAATAAATAAAATACATACTAATTGCGCTATATTGCAATGATATTTTATCAAATAAAAAACCTGCATTGTCTGTTCACAGTTTATAATGGTTTACAATTTTTGGGAAATATAATGCAAATCTAGACTTTATAATTACTAATTGATAAATTTGTCTAGGATATTTAATATTGCACATTACGTTGTGCTGAGTCAATCAATATTTTTCAGCACCTTTTTCTGAATAATTATTATTATCAAAATTATTAAAGCTAATTGCTAAACAAATACAATACCTAATAATATTTTATCACAAAAAGTGGAGAAATACCTTACAATGATATTTACCTTTTACCAAATTTTTCTTATGAGATCCGCTGCTCAGTTATGGCACTATCCTTACAGAGGTCGGATCCTTTTTCATAGATATGGGTGATTAAATTCTTTATCTTAGGCAGAAGAAAAGAAGTTTTGCTAGCATAGCGGAGAAACGGAGTAAGTTCCTCCGAGTTTTTAGGCGCTTTTAGGTGCCATTGTTTTGTGAAATCACATTCAAACACGTAATGAACAATGGTCCTAACCTGACCGCATGAACAAGCACTATTTGGAGCCATACCCCTTTTATTGAAATACTCCGGTGTTGGAGTATGTCCAGAAAGAAACTGCTTCTTTGTGGTCCTTGACTAGGAAATCAAGACAGAGAGGGTAAAAGTCTGTATGTCCATGTATCTTGTTTTGCCTCATTACAGAACCTTATTTACAGAAGTGGTTCTTGTTGCCAGGCCATTAGTAAATGGCTGCGTAATTTAGAAATCGAGTATGCATTTGGGCCATTTTAATTCAATTTTTTGCGTCACCGCACCAACCAGAGCATTGGAAGTTATGTTGGATCTGATTCCCTTAGACATCTTCATCTGCAGCACTGCTAGAATGACTGCATACAGAATGAAGCTACAAAACCAATGGTACAACCAACCTGTTGCCAAAGGGCACAGGAGCATTACCAGGAAAATTCAAGATCCTGCTTTCCTGATCCCTTCGGATATCATGGAAAAGTCATACATGTTTGAAAGGACATTTGAAATAGTTTTTCCAACTAGAGACGAATGGGATAACAACATGTTCAAAACTAATACAGGAGATATAATCTGGTACACAGATGGATCACTGAAAAACAGCCTCTCATGACTGGGAGTATGTGGCGTGTCACCAGGAACCAGCCTATCTGTATGCCTTGGGCGATACGCTACGGTCTTCCAGGCAGAAGTTTTGGCCATTATCCATTGTCTGCGCTTAAATATGAGGATAGGCTACCATGGTAAGCGGATTCTCACTTTTAGTGACAAGGGATTAAAAGCGCTGAGTACTTTCGAAATCAAATCTAGAATGATTTTGGAATGTAGAAACCTTCTTACAGAAGTGGCAACTAGAAACAAGGTGATCCTTCCAGGGGTTCCAGGGCACAAAGGTATCGAAGGTGATGAAAGGGTGATGAACTTTCTAAACAAGGATCGTCTTACACTCCCATTAGTGCAGAAGCTTTTTGTTTGATCAATTTGAAGACCGCAAAAACCAGTGTTCTTAGATGGGAAAAACGGAAGATGTATGAAGCTTGGCTCAACACTCCTGGTCAAACCAACGCTAAAAATATGATTGTGGATCATCAGCAAGGATTACCTCTGAAATTCTAAGATACTCTAGGCAAAAGATACGTTTAATCGTAGGCTGCATAACTGGACACTACTATTTCAGAAAACACCTCCATAAAATGGCCCTGTTTCAGCAAGACCCTATCTGCAGGAAATGTCATATGCTAGAGGAAATGGCCAAGCATATCATTTACGAATGCGAGGTCCATGCCCTCCCTAGATTAACTTCTTTAGGCATCAATCATACTAGAGAGTTACATCTGGACTCCATTAAAGGGTTATAGGACTTTATTAATAAAGTGGGTGACCCGAGCAACTGGAACTAGAAAACATTGGGTTTGAAGTTAATAGTACAAAATGCTGATAAAAGCAGAGGTGCCCAATGACATACAAACCCAACTCTAAAAAGAAGAAGAAAAAAGTAAAGTCTCAAACATTTTATTCTGACAAAAGTAACAGCAGAAGGTAAAAGCGTCCAAAAGATATAACATTCCCATTAGCACAGGAAATGAACTTGGAACATCATTCTGCAAAAATTGCTGTTCTCCATTAAACCATATTGAATTTTTATTCGTGGGCTTATTAACATTACTAAAGAAGTTGATAACCATTGACTGCTCAACCACCTAATCCAGAATCAGTTGACATGGGAGCAAATTCTTTTTTTCCAAAAGTTTTCATAGATTAATTTGAAGTTTATGAAAATCTTCTGAAGAATAAAAACAAAGAATTATCTTTTTAATCATAGTAAGGAAATCTTCAGAATGATAAAAATCATCACTTTGCTGTAACGTTTTCGGCCGTTTATGAAACTGAACTTTTGTAGTGAATAACATAGATATACAAATACGCATATTAATAAAGAAAATATGCATATAAAAATATAGAAATACGTAGCGAAAAACATTTTCTCACAACATATTTTGACCTTGCAATATTTAAATTTCGTAATGCTCTTTCAGAATAGAATAAGTAAATTTTAAGTTAATATACTACCAACATTAATTTTATTTACCATGTTACTTAAAAAAAAGTAATTTTACTTTCCTAATTTCTAATATATCAATGATTAAACCTGTGATTATTTATGCTTAATTAATTTAGAACAGTCACTAATACAGATGAATAAAAAGTAATTTTTTCAACATAAAATACTAGTTAACATTTAAGACATTTAATCTCTACTTTGAGAGAAATAAAAACATTGAAAAACCTCGAAATTGAAGCCTTGAAGCATATAGTAAAATTTAATCAATTTTCTTTTTACAAAATTGCAAAGCAGTGAACTCTAATCAAATATTTAATTATAAATATATAAAAAAGAGTACACTCTATGCATTAACAAATTATCAATTTTTTACTTTCGAGAAAAGAATTCTGAGAATTTAAGAATTAAAATTGAAGTAAGTATCTTTATTTTCAAAATTTGAGGAAAGTGCTGTTTTGTCTTTAATCGTTAGAGTGAAGCCGTGTACTTTTAACTCAAACAAAATGCGTTATAATGAAATTAAACTTCTTTCCTTTGGGTCTAAATCAGAGGGAAGTGTAAACTTCTGCTTAAAATGGAAACTTCTTCATAATGCCTTCGCGCAAGTTAGCATTCTTTATTCATATAAGATCTCATGATTTTCTTGTTTCTATTTATAACTCATGAGAATATTTAGTAACTATAAATATTACAAGTTTTACATTGTAAGTATATATAAGTGCTCACTAATTAGGAATAGTGTACTTACAATATGTTAAATATGTTGTTTTTTATACCTATCCGTTATTTTGTAAGTAAATGCTGTTAAATTATTACGTATTACAGTATAATATATTTTAAAACAGAAATTTTTATATCAGAAGAATTTGTACAGTTCGACAAAGCGCTAATGCTCCCTATATTCTATGAAAAACGTTCCTCGATATAGGTCTTTCGGATATATAAAAAGTGAGATACGTAGTAGGAAATATTTTTATTTCACTTTCACGGTAGCATTAGCTTATTTAATTTTATTGAAATAGTAACCAACATGTTCCTTTTTTTATAATAAAGTCCAGTACATAAAGATATTAAATGATCAGAAGTGCTGTAAATAATAAGAAATAATAAGAATAATCTCACATTTGTTTTTTTTTATTGTTCTCACATATTTTTAGTTTAAATTATCTAATATATTTCCATTTTTTATACAAACATACCTTCTGATATTTACTGTTTATTTATTTTTTGTCAATATTACCATTCATTATTTTATAGTTATATAATTATTAATACATTTTATTCTCTTTTTTCAAATTTAACTGTATCTAATGTCGTGGTAAATGTATGACATTTATTTTATAAAAAAAATATTTATTGGAACAAAGTTTTCTCTTTTTATATTAACATTTATTTCCAAATATTAAAAAAAAAATTATTACGAAACATAATAAAAATGAATGAAAATAACGGAGAATATTACCTTATATTTTGTAAGCTTCGAATGCATTTTATTTGAATTGTACTTTTTTTTAATGTACAAAAACACATCTATTCAAAAAAACTATTTTGATATTCTATCGGATACATACGCACTCAAGAGGAATTGTGGCATGATATCTTTTAACATTGACTTTAGAAATAGAATGTGTTTACGTAATGTATCTTATCACGAATAATGCTGGTGTTATGGGATTCTTCGCATTTAGAATCATTTGTATCACTAAATTTAAAAAACGCGTGCTGTTGTGTTGAGGCTTCCCCTCCTGGTTGACACCAACATCAAACCAAGTCTACGAGCAGGAACGCCTTCAAACAATGGAGCACATTCTCAGGTCTAGAGAATAACTGGCTTTTATTTAAACCGATGCAGGCCAAAATGTGGGGAGGAACAGCTTGAGTCGCATTGTATTTTGGACAGAGGGGATAAACTCTGGGGCCCATGCAAGAGTTTGTTCATTTCGAAATCTCACGAGAGTTGTCTGATTGTAACAGTTACCAACCCCATTCAGAACAGCTCCTGGGCGATTTAAAGCACACCATTCATGCGAGGAGGCTTTCCTGCAAGAATATTGCCTGATCCTGATGGCTATCTCTGAAAAAGTAAATCAGCCACCATGAGCAGTAAACTTACGGTTGCCTTCTCTTGTCACATTATCAGTAAATTCATTAGAGTACGCATCCACATGCGATGGAACCCACTGAAAGGTGATCTTGACAGTGGCAATCAAGCGATTCAAAAGCCGGATGATGTAGACTTTTATATATTATTACAAAATTGAAAGAATATAGTCTTTTATTTCAGCTATAGATATATTATTAATTAATCAATGAATGATATATATATATATATATATATATATATATATATATATATATTATATATATATATATATATATATGTATATATATATATATATATATATATATATATATATATATATATATATATATATATATATATATATATATATATATATATATATATATATATATATATATATATATATATATATATATATATGTGTATATTTCATGCGGGTTTTTTGAACTGTTAGTTCCTTAACTTTGATTTTTTCATAATAATTCCAAATTATCATAAGTATGATTTATTTTATAACTTCCACAAATATTTCGGTCTAACTGATAGAGAAATTACATATATTTTCAAGGATTCTTTATTCACAAAGTATAATTTGTGGGTTATAAACCTATAAGAATTTAATATTCTCTATATGTTAAGTTATTATAAGAATCTAATATATATTTACTAAATTTAACATTCATAAAAATTGTTATTTTTTTAAAAATGAGATAAATTTCTTTTAAGTGTATAATGTTTATACAATGATCATATTAACATATATATTTAACTCACATTAACTAAAGATAATTAGATTAAACTCTTCAATTTCCATAATAGGACATTTGTATACAAATAAGAGAAATTCTGAAGAAATTTTACAATATGCAGTAATTTAAAATGTAGAATGTGTATGTGTCGAAGAATTTTTAAATTCCACAAGAAACAAATATTAGTATACTAAATTACGAAATAAATAAGTAATAAGCATAGTCAGAAACATATCTACATTTATTTTTCTCTCTTATTGGTAGCAAATAATTTATCATTTATGAATTTACAGGGAGAAATCATTTCTATTGACCAATCAGAGTGAAATAGGCGGTAAGCACTTATCACAAAAATTAGAATTATATTAACCTTTCCATAGTTTTGGCTGATAGTCGCCAAAATAAAAGCTTATGGATGCTGACAGTTATTTCGAATGTGAATATTTATGCACACCTAGTTCTTATGATTATATTTTTATATACCTTGTCCTTTGTGATTATATTTAGAAATATTTTGGCTTGTTCCTAATAAATCTATCAAAAATGCTTCATTTGTCTATTACAAAAATTAGCGGGATAATACTCTCAAAATTTGAGGTTTTTTTTGTCTTCTTTTAAAGATCATTTACAAAATTAATTAGTATTTCAAGAATAAATTCCTTGTGGGAAAAAAACAGACTTTTGAAGAAAAAGTATTTCCTGTCCACACAAAATGTGTATTTAGAAGCATGTTGACATATATTGTATTGGAATCTAGAGCAACGTCGCATAGAGAAGTTAAACATAAGAAATGAAACTGAAATTGTAATAAAATAAGCAAAACCTACGAATTATAAATTTCCGTAACATATACATTGTTTTATAACGCGAAAATGATAAAATGTGAAATGAATACTCTAAAATCTCCAAATTTTGAGATATACATCAGTTTGAAAAATAAAATGCATAACAAAGTTAGCACAATAGTTAAGTATTCTAAATGCAGTACAACGCATAAAATTTTCTGGTTAGATAAAATATTTACAATATAATTTGTTAACATAAACCTCAAATTAAGTCAAAGTTAAGAATAAATTTTAAAAAATATGTCAATAATATGTCGATATAAATAAGTAAGAAGAAAATTTCATCTTAGCCATAATATATGTTCCAATAAGTCACAATTAGCTGCTATGCACCTTTGCAACCATAAACGGAACTCTTTTATAACTCTTAAAAGACTGCTGACACAAAATGGGTCTTACAGCAATAACAAAGTATTTGCACCTGAAGAGTAATTTCACAAATATGCTCTGCTTGCTAAAACACTTCGTATAAAGCAAATTGATACATTAGATTACTTTTAATCATCGAGAATATTAGATTCCCTTTTTTTATATTTTCTTTTTCTTTTTATTGTATAAATAGGGATGGTTGTGCTAAATCGAACTTCACAAATTCTTCTCATTCAAAAAGTCTTTGTTAAATTATGTTACTCTGTGAATAATACGTAATAATTTAACAGTATTTACATACAAAATAACGTAGATGAGTAAAGGACATTTTAACGTATTGTAAGTACATTATTCCTCATTAGTGAATACTGAAATATATTTACAATGTATAAATTGAAAATATTACCTATCCACCACTGATTATTCCTTCAGTTATGAAAAGGAATTCAAGAGATCTTGGATCTGATATAAATACGGAGTGTCAACCTGTGTGAAAAGCTTGCATTTATATTATTTCTTCAATCTGAGTTTGTCAAAAAAAATGAGTTTGAATTCATTTTGCTTGAGTTATTTGGCTTGACGCTAACGGTCACTAACAAAAGAGCACTATTCGAACTTTCAGAATAAGGAGAAAACTGCTTGAATTTTCATGCTGAAATTCAACGCTTTGAGTGAAATACAAGGCAAATCTCGGATAATTTAGCTACATATAAGCTATTTACAAATTTAAATCTCTCAGAATAATTTTTTCGAAAGTACAAAAAAAATGTCATTGGTCAATGTTTGGTGTCTTCTTGTATACATTTATAATTAAATAAAGGATTAAATCTCACTGCTTTGCAATTTTGTCAATCTTCGAAAAAAAAATAATTTCTATGTGCTTCATATCTTTAATGTCGAAGTCATTTTCGATGCTCTTATTTCTTACAAAAAAAAGGGAGCATTGGTCATGAATCTTTTCATTTTATGTCCAAAAACTCTTAATTTTGGCGTACCTGTAAGAATTATAATGTTCTAGATAGATGAAATATAAGAAATCAGAGGTTTAATCCATCATATATAGGAAATCAGCGGAGTTAAACTGCCATTTTTACGTAACTTTGGAAATAACAATAATGTTGGCATAACAACTTAAAAATTTATTTACTCTAATTTGATATATCTTCACGAAATTTAAAGAGTAAAATATAAAAAAATTCTAAGAAAACACATTTTTTATACAATATTCAAATCAAAAAAATATTTACAATATTTGCATACACACACACACACACACACACACATATATATATGTATATATATATATATATATATATATATATATATATATATATATATATATATATATATATATATATATATATATGATCTGTTTTTCGGTATTTATCTAAAACTACCGGATTATAAATTTAATCTTAAAATTGAGAAATGTTTCATTATGAAAATTTCTATTGAATTTGATATTCAAAGCATGATATATTTTAGTTAACTTCTTAATAATGCTTATGCAATAATTATGAAAGCAACTCTGTATAAAGAAATTTTATCCAGACTTCTTAATATGGAAAGAAAACCTTTACTTAATTTAATTGTAAATTACACATAGTATTTAATTTAATAATTAAACAATAGAATTTAAATTTTATCTATTGATAAATAACTGATATAACATTTTTTATTAAAAATTAATATATTTAATTATTATTAATAATTTAATAATATAAGCAATCGATTATATATCATTGTAATATCAATTATTTATATTATAATAATTTAAGAATTATAAAAAAAATCATCGAATTTCTGGAAATGATTTGCTTGTAGATTGAATTCATAGAAAATAAGAATTTTTTCTTTAAAATAAAAATATACATATTTCATAATATTTTAATTTTCATTGTATATATATATATATATATATATATATATATATATATATATATATATATATATATATATATATATATATATATATATATATATATATATATATATATTAAGTAATAGAAATAAATTAATAATTATATTAAGAGCATGAAAACAATATACACAAATCCAATATTAAACATATAATTTTATTTCTATGAAAATAATTTTTATTAACATTTACAAAAAATGAAAATTATCCCAGATAAGAATCCAAGACTGCTTTATTTTTTGGAAAGTACAGAATTTCTATTAATTACAAAAGGAAATTGCGTTACATATTGTTTTTAAGTTAGCTCCAAATTTTCAATATTTCAAACGAATCCTCGATTATCTAGAAGGTTTTTTCTCAAAAGTATGTTCTATAAAAAGCACCTGAAAATAAATGATTAATTTAGATTTTTGAAAATATTAAAATATCTGAGTGTTTCATGAAGAATTAGAAAATTAATTTTGCAACATTTTATTTTTGCAAAATAGGAGATACTTTTAATTCTCAAATAGTATGTAGAAACCCATTTTCTCCATAGTTATAAGGATTATAAGGAAACTAAAATAATAAGTTTAAAAAATAAAGAGTTATTGAATTAGGCATGATATTTTATATAAAATAAATAATGAAAATTCTTGACTTTAAAATAATGTTTCTTTAATGTTCACGCAACTTCGACAAAAGCTGACACTCTACATCTACAGCTATATCAGCATCATTTGAACAGTATCATTTGAAAGAGGTATAGACTGCAATTGTTTTGCAAAATTGTGTCCAAACATAATTTCTACAATCTCAATTGCGGATGGCAAAATAAGCTCTTCACCAATGGTGTGAGGCTTTTTACATCTGGCTATTTTATATGAAACTTTCTAAGAGGCAATTAAAGTTTTTCTATTCACAGCCAAATATTTTTAAACAAAAATTTTTGCTTTCCATATGATTTTAATTTTAATTCGAAGAATTCTCAGGGTTTGTTTACGTACTCACTATGAAGCGTTTCCAAATGTCATTTAAATTTATTAGGTTTCATGCGGTCTACCGCCAATATTTTTCAGCAAATGATACAGGGGTCTTTCTTCTTCATTTACTTCAGTACTAGTGAACCCAAAATTTAAGTATTCTTGAGAATATTTTCTTGATTTTATTTTCGGAATCACGCTCGTCCGTGTACTTTTTGATGATTGTCTATCGTCTAATGCTCTCTTACGCCAGCTTAAAAATTTATCCATAATTCTGCATAAGTCTGCTGCCGTGAATATTTAATACGGTGAATTGCAATTACACGAAAATATATATAGCATACACATTCAAAATAGATTCAATAGCGATAGAAGGATCGGCTCGAATGAGATAGTCTGGAATTGAAATTGGAGTCAGAACTTTCTCCTTTTCCCTACGAGAAAAAATTTGTTCACATCTGCGCACGCTCCTAACTTAACTTTTAAGCTGACCAGACAAATCGAAACTTCTCGCAAAACCGTGAGAATGCCCGAAATGGCGGGACGCAAGAGTAATAAAAAGGCAGAGGATTCTTGTTTTTTCAATGCTGAGAATTGGTGTTGCAAAATGTCAATAAATTTCCGTATTCTTGGTAATTTGTCAAAGTTAAAATTAAGGTTGTAGTCTAGGTTTATCGCCAAAATACACAAATTACATTATTATTTTATTCATTTTATTGTATGCGGTGGGGAGGGGGCACGATGAAAATTGTGATTGAAAATTGGGCAGTGAATATTAAAAGGTTGAGAAACACTGGCTTAACCCTTGCTGTTTACAAATAAGCACTTATTCGCTCAGAGCTAAGAGTTCTTACCCCATTCCAAATCCCTCCACTATAATCATGGTGGAAACTCGTGAAAAGAGTATTTGAACATGAACGTCATCCATTCCCCTATCAACTTGTTTTGATTAACGTTAGTTTAGCACATGCTATTATGCATATTAGAGAAATTAATGAAGTGTTTGCGAAGGATAAAATTCTGCAAAATCCTAAGGTGTGAAGTCAAACATATATATTTCAAATTAATTTTGAAAATATTCTATCATACATGTGTGAAATAATTACATCGTTAATGTAGGTTAAAAGCCAATGGATTATTTCTCTATGAGAATATAATCTGTAAAAAATATTAAATTGTCTTTGATAATAAATATATGCATCATAATTGTAAAATCCAGTATAAAATTACATCCTTTATTATAAAGAATTCATATACAGAAAATTTATATGCTCTAGATAAGGAAATCTTATTCAAGTTTATTCATTTTTATTAAAAGTCAACTTATGTAGAACAACTAAATAAATAAAATTAGAATCATATTAAAGATTTTCTCATTCCATATGTAGAATGTTGTCCAGTTTATTTTGAATATAAATATAAATGCAGAAATATATATATTTATATTAATCCTTTTTTAAAGTTTCTTAAAATGCGAGACAAAATAATTCAATAAAACGAAAATGCAACCAGGAAATAAATTTCTAATATAATATCAAACGTTTCAATGAATATTTATAACCTAAGAAATGAGGATGGTTAATATATTTTCAATGACTTTCTAGCAATTCTGATTTGAAGAATATCTTCGACTTCATAAATAGCTAAACTGGACATATTTTTTTTCATTTATTTTAAAGAATGACTTAAAAATATTTTAAGGTGAACTCGCTCTTTATATGAATTTATCAACAAATGCTTTGCCGCCCGCTCAGTCTAGTGCTCAGGGTCCCTGACTACGGATAGGGAGGTCCTGGGTTCGAATCCCAGTTCGGGCATGGATGTACTATCTCTCTCTATCTATCCTGTCTTTGCCCTTTCTGTGTATGAATGTGTTGGAAATGGTTGCCTACCCTATAAACGGGTCCCTATGGCATGTGTGTACTGAAGAAGTCGCACTCCACACCAAAATGTGGTTCAGTTGAAAAAGTGGAGCAGCGCACACCATATTGCCAGCCTAGCTGGCACACGACAACAAAAACAAATGCTTTCCTGTCTTGCAGTGAAAGTAAATGAAAGAACTTAAATTATGTGACCAGAATATGGTATGAATAAGTGTTACAGTCTGTAGCTAATACTACCATTTTCTCAAGGCAATAATTTTATTTGTAGATAAAATAAACAAAGTGAATAAAAAAAATTTGAAAATTAAAGAATACGTTTTATGTTGAAAATGTGGATCAGCACACTTGAAAAAATGGAGCAGCTTTAAAAATAAAAGAATACATTTTATGCGAAATGTTTTGGGAGAAACTCTGAGACATTAGATTGTTGTATGTTTTATGCGCAAGTACTAGCTTTATATGAGGTTCTGGCTCACGCTGTTTAACTATTACACGGCAAAGACATTTAGAACCTCTCGAGTATGTTTCTGAATTAGACCAAAAAAGTTTAGTAGGTTGATGCAAATTACGGAAATCTCCGTTAGTCTATACGATGTTGATGAGGTGTTTAGCTCACATAATTCACCTCTTTTATAGAGAAATGAGTGGGCACATGATTGCCAATAATATTGTTTATCATCATGTGTACAATAATATTGTCTATTCATTCAAATATGTCTATTGTTGCTCAGTAAAATTTAATTGAAAGATAACACAGAAAGTACTCCCAGGTGTAACTTACATGGTTATAATCATAAAATTAATAAATTTTACACCTCTATATAGACTAATAGTATTCTAATAATAATAATATACGTATTTGGATAGTTAAAATTTTTGAATTATATGTGATAAACAATTGTTATTATATACATCCAAAATTTTAAATTACATATACATCTATATACACTATTAATATAGGTAATATAACGATTGGTTATATTTACCCAAGAAATATCAATTTTCCTTATAGTTATTGATTCTTAAGCAGATTCTATTTCTTTTTTTAAAAAAAACATCGCTTTTAATTACTATGACTGTGCGTTATTTTTAAAATTTTTGTGGAATTGAGTTAAGTGGAACAGAGAGAAAAAATATGCAATGTTTCCATGATAAAGGTCTATCAATGAGAAACATATCCGAAAAATAAGATAATTTTAAGGTGCTTTTGAAAATACATTAAAAATAAAAATTGGAGCTATAAATAAAATATTTAAAATAAAGTTCAAGAGAAAAATCGAAGATATTCATATCTTACATCTAAAAATGCGCATTTAACGGCCGTCTTGTTGTTCTGAAAAAAAAATTTCTAGACAAATTGCAAGTGAATGTTAACGAAATATGTTCAAAAAAACTATGTTAACACTTGTTAATAACTGTGATATCGTAATATAGGTATAAAAATCAGTTTAAAAAATTGCATAGTTTGATAAGATGGAAATATCATAAATTCTTATCCAAAGAAGCAGTTATAAAAATATAGAATGGAAAGATCATTTTATAAAAATATAATAAATAATAAGCCCTTTTTTTCAAAACATCATTAATAAGATCTAAGCATACACATAAGATACTTCATTTCAAAATAATAAAATTTCAAAATAATTTTAACAATATTTTTGAGCAAAGATCTACCCTGCAACACTCTCTAAAATTGATAACGTGCAATTTTGAGTAAAAAATTATACACTGCTGACTACCGTAAATGCAGTCCCATGAAGGAAGCATGCAAATAACATGGAATTTACAACATACATTAGCGGAGGTGATGTATGCTTATGATTAGAGTTTCAGCGGAGACGCACATCACGCGCCTGTGTCGCCAGCGCTATTAAAGGATGGAGATTTGGACGATTTGAAGTTCGAAAATTGTGCGTTTCTCGTGATTTTTTTAAAAAAAACGATCATTAAGTCTCGTAAAAAATAACTATCATTTTTTTTATCTAGTATCCGAATTCAACAGAGGAAGGATAGTAGCCCATCGAGATTGCGGATTATGTTTTAGGGAAATCAGTAGTCGCGTGCCTCACAAAATCAAGCAAATGTAATGAGGATATTGAATCGTTGGATGCAGGAGGGTACGGTGGACCGACGTGTTCCATTGCATCATTAGTGCACCACTTAGTGCAAATTTTGAGCATGGCAATCACCGATCGTTCCGCTACATCACGAACCATAGCACAAGTCTATTACGCAACATCCAGTGCCTGCGCGTACCATTCGACGCCGTTTACAGCAGAATGATCTGTCCGCAAGATGTTCATTGCTTTGTCTATCCTTGACGCAGAGCCACAGACGTCTCCGCTGCCAATGGTGCGATGAGTGAAGACTGTGAAGGGCAGAATGGAATGAAATTGTCTTTACTCACGAGTCTCAATTCTGTCTAGAACACCAAGATGGTCCCATTTGAGTTTGGGACACTGGTTTTCACTTTGGGTGACGGAGTTCCTGTGCTCTAGGCACGCACCTCATATTAATTAAATTTTGCTCCTAAAGGGTTGAATTGTTGGTCTTTCTGGGGAGTATTTTATGATTTAAAAATTGTTTTTTTTTTTGTATCCTATCACTTGGTTAATCGTCGAGTGCTGTATTCCCCCTGGTATGGCCGTACTGACAATAACTTTATTAATCCAAAATAAATTGAGGTTACAGAATTTGGGGCAGTTACAATCCATAACAGAGTACAACTCCATTATATTCAAGATAAGAAGTATGACAAAAAACATACTCTGGGATACAGATTCTTGGCTATTATAGTTATAATACAGTATTGGTTATTTACATTGGTTTCTTGTTATTTACATTGCTCTGATTACATAGTAAAATATGTATACAATATGATTGAAGTTATATACTTCACATTAATTTGCTATATACAGATTGATATATTATAAATACAATTTAAATCCAATTATAGTTATATGAGCTACACATACATATTTACATTGATGCAAATCAGTAATTATGTGATTTGTTTAGTACCTTCGGCTTTTCTTATTCGCACTAAAAAATATGAAGACAAATTGCAAATGTTGAGTGATTTTACAGTTACTAAACGGTCAAAAATGATTATCAGAGTCCAAATCAAATCTAAAATATATGAATGATTAAAAATATATTTCTAAGTGCCTTGGTTCAATTTGATTTTATGAGATTTGATCCATTGACTTAAGATATTTTTAAATCAGAATGCAACAAATAATTAAAAACTATTATTTTCAAAAATAACTTAATATAAAAATATTTAATTTTTTCAAGTTTTTTAAAAATTAACACACACACACACACATATATATATGTGTGTGTGTGTCCTTCATTAATTAATAATATATCTAAAGCTGAAATAAAAGACAATATTCTTTTAATTTTGTAATAATATATAAAAGTCTCCATCATCCGGCTTTTAAATCGCTAGATTGCCACTGTCAAGATCACCTTTGAGTGGGATCCATCGCATGTGGATGCGTACGCTAATGAAACTGCTGATAATGTAATAGCTTTCTTAACAGTTTTATGAGGCCATGTGTTTGATTAAAGAAAAATGAATGTATTTACTGTATTGATAGATCTATTTAAGCAAACTGACGACAGGAGTTAATTCATATTTTGTAATGTACTAAACATTTATAATTTTTATAAATTAAACTTTTGTTATTGCTTACAGTTTGTATGTTTTTAAGGAAACAATTAATATTACCTACATTACTGAGTTTTTCCATCTTGGTATAATGTTTGATTATAGCTTATATTATTGGTATAAACTTTGATTATGTGATACTTCAGCATGCCATTATCTAACAAATTAATAATAAATTAATTCGAGGGTTAAAAAATAATGTCCTCTGAATTATGCATGTAGATAGTAAAATTTGTATGCTTTTATATTTGGCAGTTTATATAGTTAAGTACTTTTAGACATATGGTAAAAAATAACTTAAAGTTCATATTTTATTCAAAGGTAATTTGATTTTCAATTATAGACTTAACTTTAATTCTCGATCGACCTCTGGGAATGAAATCGCGTGAATTGAAATCTCTTTATAGGTATGGTCTATAAAGATAATGGGATGAGCAAATTATCCAATTTATAATTTAATTACTCCTGGACATATGAGTCCCCTCTTTTTTCAAGTGTCTCGGGACTTTGAGAGATAAAGAAATGAAGTCCCAAACTGGACCTCATAGGTGGTTTCGTATAATCGCAACACTTGGTAAGGTCTTGAGAGAGCCTTATGCTATTTCTAGACTTATTTTTCCTTTAATATAAAAAATGTGTTTTATCTTCTTGCTCGTTTTGTCTCATAAATTGTTTTTTTTTTTAATTAAATTTCCAAATAAACTGAAAACTAATTAAAGGTCTAAAAATTATTTAAATTAGTTTATTATATTTTTAACACTTTTAATAAGAATATATATATTTTATTAAATTAAGATTTAAGCATAAAGGTTGA
>JAJQOW010000370.1:87500-124102 GCA_037975125.1 Latrodectus hesperus | reverse complement strand
CATTTTATATGAGTGTTTGGTGTGAAAATATATATTAGGTCTATCGGAAAGTTCTGTCCGCCCCGGTTACAATCAGTTTCAACAAGTATGCGCATATTCCTGAGACACATATTTGGCCCTCTTTTGATCGCCAACAATGTATACACATCTTTGACGCAGATAAACTAAAACGAAGTTCATTTACGAATTCCAACAAGGAATAAATGCTACAGAAGCGTATAGAAATTTATTGAAAGTGTTTGGTGAAGGTACAGTTTCTGATAGAACATGCAGAAGATGGTTCAATAAATTTCATGTAGGTGATTTCGAACTTTCTGATAAGCCACGTTCTGGGCGACCATCTTTGATCGACGACGATACTGTCAAGATCATGTTAGAGCAAGATCCTTTTTTGACAACATTGGAGATTGCGGAAAGGCTTGATTCAGCTCAACAAACCATTTCCGACCATATTCGGAAATTAGGGTTTGTGTGGAAGTATTCGAGATGGGTGCCACACAAGTAAAGTGAGAAGAATTTGAATGATCGAATCATCATATGCACATCTCTGCTTGCACGCAACAAAATCGAACCCTTCTTAGACCGGATAATAACTGGGGATGAAAAGTGGATTACCTATGAAAACATCATAAGAAAAAGGGCAAATTGTGAACCCGGAAAACCTGCCCCCTCTACCTCTAAACCGAAGTTGAGCCTGAACAAGAGAATGTTGTGTATATGGTGGGACATTCGAGGATCAATACATTTTGAGCTGTTGAAACCAAACGAAAGGCTAAATTCGGAGAGGTACTGTCAGCAGTTGCATAAATTAAAAACAGCACTCCAAGAAAAGAGGCCGGCGATGTTCAATAGGAAAGACATCATACTGCTTCATGCAATGCCAGGCCACATGCTGCTTTGGGGACTCGTTAGAAAGTCGCAGAACTAGGCTGGGAAATTCTGTCACATCCACCATACTCCCCGGACCAAGCACCATCTGATTATCACTTGTTTCTGTGCTTACAAAATTTCTTGCAGGGAAAACAATTCAAGAACGAAGAAGATATCAGACAAGTACTGATTCAATTTTTGGCCTGTAGAGATAAGACATTTTTTAAAAATGGGATATACAAATTGCGATCACGCTGGCAAGAAGTCATAAATAATGATGGCAATTATATTATTCAATAAAACTTATCCAAAGTATGAAAAAAATGTATTCCTTTGTTTCATTCTAAAACGGACAGAACTTTCCGGTAGACCTAATATCTATCTATATATATCTATATATATATATATATGTATATATATATATATATATATATATATATATATATATATATATATATATATATATATATATATATATATATATATATACACAAAAAGAAAGAGGGAGGTAGCTAAATTTTCTAAAGTGTAAAACTAATGTAAAAACATTGCAACATAAATATTTTTGTTATGAGGTATCATGTATCTATTAATATATACATAATATTATACGCCTTAAATTTATAGGAAATGTGTGATATCACATGATTTATAATTTGATATTAATATTATAACACTAAAATATATTTAATCACTATTGTCACTTAAATATTTTTAATAATTTAAAAATATTTAAACAATGTTTAAATCCAGTGTTGACTTAAAAGCAAACAAATGATATAGTTACTATTTACGCAAATGCTCTCTACGACTCAGTAATAGAATACTCATCAGGGAAAAATGATGTTTTCAGATGAATTTGATATACATGTATATATATATATATATATATATATATATATATATATATATATATATATATATATATATATATATATATATATATATATATATATATATATGTACTGGCAAAATATATGTACTGGCAAAAATGTTGATTAATGTAAATTATCTCTCTAGTTATAAGACAAACATGAAAACATATTTACATTCCAAAGATAAATAAAAATATTGAATTTCTTCTTCACTTTCTATTTTAAAATGAGATTAATTAATAACTAGCACAGTAAAATTTTGATTCCTTTTAATATTTGATAATGTGTTAACGTGTTTTTTATTGAATATGAAAGATTTTAAGTATAATGTAAAAGAGAATATCTGCCTATATAGTATTTCTGTCATTATGATTCCATAAAAAATTGAAATGAATAATTTAGACAAATTATAAGTACAAGCCATCTTGCAAAATCTTTCTCTTTTTTTTCTAAATTTTAAATTTATTTTGTAATAGATCAATAACACAGTATTATTCATTTGACTACCATGTCTTTAGCAAAGGCTCAAAATATATAATATTTAATTATAAATTATTAGTTAAAATATTATATTTACATAAGTTGAATTAAATATTTCATATAATTATTATTTAAAAAAATGTCTGTTTTATTATATTCAGTATCTCAGTAATGTAAATGCATTTTCTCCTTGTATATTCAAGAGGAATTTTCTTTTCCTTGAATTATTTTCATTATTTCTACTTGGGTTGATTATCCAAGCTTTTTCGTAAAGCATGCGACAAAATCTCTTTAGAAATTTTCATCATATATTTAGGGAAAGAAAAAATCTTCTAATTTTTTAGGAATTATAATATTAGAATGCAAATAAATGTTGATCATCTTGATATAAATGATAAAGTGTATTTTTCGATAATAAATAAATTTCGGATATTTTGTGCATATTGAGAAAGTAACTTTAGGTACATGCGTAGGGAATACGTATCCCGTAATAAGCTTTGTTATTTGTTTTATAATCCCTTTCTAAATGATACTAGTATTTGTGATTTAAATAAGAATTTGTTAAAAATAAAATATAATTGATCTTTAAAAGATATTTTATTGTTGTTGAATGCCCCCTTTCGTAACAGTGCTAGACGAGGTCCTTAACGTTAAATACCCCCAAAATCTTTCGCATTATCAAGAAATTGTCTAATAAATCTTGTTTATTTAGTAACAGACATTCAATGATATATTCTGGAAGAAGCTTGTTTAGCAAATCGGTTGGTACAGGTCTCGAAAATTTTGGAGCCTTTAGAAAATTTAATGACCTAAGATGACCACTTAGAAATCGGGTGAGAATAGTTTGTTCCTGTCTTTTAATGCCATGCCGTGGACCAACAGGCAGAAGTCCACCCCTTTGGAGCTCTGGCAACTTTTTTCCATGAACAAAGCAGTAGAGATTGCCAGGTACGTCTTCGACAGCTTCAGCGGCATTTAGGATTTTTGCACGTACTCCATGGAGATAACATCATCAAAGAAAGTAGGCTGAGAGCCTTTCGAATGAGAACCTTGATAGTACAAGATATGTTTTTCTTTTAAGATAACGTTTGCCGCTCATTGGACTGGCAATGAAATTACCTTGTTTCGGTTTTCTTTGAAGCTTTATCCATATAAAATCATCTCTAATGATGTTATCAGAGAATCAGGATTAAAAATGACGTCTTTTCACCTTTCTAAAAAAGTTTTGCGTATACAGCCTCATGGTATCTTGATTAATGCACTGGATCATTGAGAACAAGTTATACAGCATGTATTTAACATCATCTTTTTGGACCATCAGCAGGTTTTATGATTTGAAATAACTTCAAATAGTTGCCTTACAAATCGTTTCTTCGAATTTGAGACAGTTTGAATAATAACAGTTTTAGGTTTGTGTGTTAAAATGAAAACTCTCATATATTTTAAGACAACTGTAAGAAAACAAAAACAAAATAACTTGTTGCACTCATTATTTAAATTGCTAATTAAGAATCATGTTTGAAAACTGGATTGCAATCTGTCTTGATTTGCTTTTGTTTCTTTGTCATTCAATGGTAATTTCTTGCACATGAGAGTTAATTATCATTGCCCTCATGTGCAAGACTAATTAACAACATTTCTTGCACATGAGGGCATCTACAGTTTAAAGTTCATTCCGAACATCAGTTCTCAAGTTGGGATTTGAATCCACGATTTGTTAAACCAAAGATAATACTATTAACCTTTTGGCAGCAATCTCACTTGAGCTCTCATCAACTGAAAGCGTAACATCAATGGTAACGATTGATATTTAGATTATTCTCTTTCTACAAAGGATTTACGATTATTCTCTTTCCACTAAAGATGATGATGTGAGTTTTAGAATTGAGATTGCATGACAGCTCAACTTGTGAATGTGATTGAATATTTTCCTGATTCAATGTCTAGATGGTAAATTCCATTTATCGCTGATTATAGAATCCCCACTGCATAGCTACACATCATCTTCTATGCTTCCAAGCATCTAAATTATTTAATGAATTTATACGTCCCAAATTATGTATTAATATTTATAGGAGAATAGTATAACACCATTCTTCTTGTACGAAATATTATGGTAATCCTTGCTATTGATTTTGGCCGGAGTCTATAAATTCACAGAAGTTTATAAATTTAATAATTTGACACTTGGTCAACATGTTATTTACAAAGTAAATTTTGTTTTCATATCTCTTGTCTTTCTTGATGTTTCAATTTGGGTGGCCAGCAGTGTATATGCATTTACGCAAAAATATCTTCTATGTTTTATATAATGCATAATGGTCAAACAACCTAGCACACAAAATATTCCATTAATTAACATTTACTCCTCAATGAATTATGACAAGATCTATGTATTATGGATTGATATTTAAGAATGTATTCAATTTAGTTTTCAGCAAAAAGTTGCAATATACGTCTTAGTTACTAAGTATATATAAAAAATGAAATTACACCCCCAAAAATAGTGATTTTTGGAGTAAGCTTGAAAACTAAACAAAATTTACGCCATGCGAATGCAGGGATGAGAAATGCAAATCATTAAGATAACAGTGTTTATTTAAGCCACCCAACTTGTCTAGTGGTCAGTGTGCCTGACTGAGGATAAAGAGGTCCTGGGTTCGAATTCCGGTTCGGGTATGGATGTACTTTCTCTCCCTATCTATCCTGTTTTTGTCCTTTCCTTGTATGAATGGGTTGTGAATGGTTGCCTGCCCTATAAACAGGTACCTATGGCATGTGTGTACTGAAGAAGTCGGACTCCACTCCAAATATGGTTCAGTTGGAAAAGTGGAGCAGCGCACCCCATATTGCCAGCCTAGCTGACACACGACAACAACAGTGCATATGCACGTATGAAGAACTGCTGTACAATCCAGAGAGCAACTAACTAGATATTTATGATATTTTTCATTCGTTATTTGCGTAAGCTGCATAATTATACCTTGCAGAAGATACCGAGGGTCTGTTGAACAAGTTTTAATGTCTTTAGACACAAGTTAAGAGCTAGATTGTTACGTTATGCAAGGATACACAGGTCCTGCAATCGATATATTGAGCTAAAAATGACATTGAATTCCACTCCCTCATTCCTCTGGAACACATTGCTGATCTGTTGACGTACCTCTGAGGTGTTGGAGCCCATGGAGCAACCGTATATTCAGCATTTGCCATTAGTCATATATTAAAGAGAATAATATGCATTCAAACGTATCATATTATCTTTACCGATAACATAGATATGGCATTCTTGTTTTCCCTATCAATCATCAACTGAAAATACTGGTTTAGGTTTTCACAAAACTGCTGTGATATACATACACAACTGTTTTCTAACATTAACATTGGCAAAGTATATTAGCGGAATTCACTTCTATAATCTAAGGATACACCAAAGCCTCTTTCATTCTGTATTGACTGCAATAATTATTGATTTTGACATTATACACACTACAAAAGATTCAATAACTGAGCCTTTGTATAATGTATTATCTGCCAAAAATAAATTTCGGTGTGATGTATCTGGTGTTCCTTGATGTTTAATTTTGTATAGCCAGAAGTATATTTATTTCATTCCTGTTTACTGTATGCACGTCTACTAACATAGATATCTAGTATTTTTGTGAATACTCATTTATTGTTAGCGAATATTTGCCACTTCTATTAAAATCACCCTGGGGATATTAAATTAACAAATCGATATACCTTTGGAGTTAAATTGCATTTTTATCAAATTGTTGCTTTATAGTCAAGTACAACTAAAACACAATGAAGAAAATAAACATCTTCCAGACAAATTTAGTTATACAATTTCTGGGATTATTTTCATTCCCAGGTACAGTATTCACGAAATGAAATAAGAAACCGAAGCAGCTTGGATCAGTTTCTGTTAGGATGAAAAAGAAAACATTATACAGAGAGATATTGTTATCAAACTGTGACCGCATATGAATAGATGAAAAGTATCGGAAAAAAATGATAGTGAATTTTCTAAAATTTTAATTTTTCTAAATTACATGCATAATAATAATGTATATACCTAAAACGGGACCTCGTTTCAATGTACCATGAATATATCAATAGTCAATACATTAATCAAATTGATATTTTCTTTAATATAAGTGTGATTGAAACAGACATTTTACTTTTATTTATAAAAAGAAATGTTAGAACACAGGGACACATAAAAAATTCCTATATATAAAAATTTTTTTTTGTAATATAGAACTAAAAACTAAGGAACATATTTATGATTCAATCGGCATAATCGAGATAAACTTTTCAAGTTATTTGGGATTAAATTTGAATCTTTTTAGGTTCTCTAAAATCTTCTTTATACATTCCTATCAAACTACGAGCTTTAAAATAGTTAACAAAACTCATTTTATTCTTCTTGTTAAAATTATCCATATTTCAAAATATAGATATAATTTTTTTATATTTTTATTGGTAACATAATAATAAGATAAAATCACGTATATTTTACAACAGTTAATATATACATAAATATATATATATATACTTAGTACATAAATATAGACAGTGAAAAGGAAAAATGGAATAGAGTACCAAGATAAGTAGATAATAACTTCCTGAGGGAATAGATAACAACTTTTTAAGGGGATGTCGATAACATTGGAACAACGTATGACATTTCTGCCCTGGGCCAAATCATGAAAGTCTAAACTAAGATATTACATACCAATATCATATCAAATAATATGACATTAAAATAAATATAAGACAATAATATAAAGTTGTGTTCCCAAAATTATTAGTCATTTTTATTTTTTTTAAAATTTTTTAAAACGATTTGTAACATGAAATTCGAAATAATGAAAAATTGCAAATAATCTTGAGTAAACACTATTGGCGTCTTCAAGCTTCTTTTAATACTTCCTAAGGCTTGTGCGAGACATATGAAGTTGATAATTAAATTAAACTTCTCTCTTATAATCGATGATCTTCTAATGCAATATACATTCATGAAATTTGTTGGAATATAACTATTTAGTAAATATTTTAAATGTTCAGTATGTTCTCCATTGTTATTTAAATGATTATTTAAATTAATGTGCTTACTATTAATACTATAATTATATATTTTATACTGCTCAGATACACGTTTTTTTAATCTATCACAATGTAAAGAAATAGTAAGAAATGGAAAGTTACTACCTGGAAATTAATTTATTATTTATATTATAGTTATAATTTTTTTATGTTTTTATTGGTAACATAATAATAAGATAAAATCGCGTATACTTTACAACAGTTAAAATTAAAAAAAAAAAACACAGTCACTGATGAAGGATATAAAAATCTTGAGATCCATAATTATTTTTAAATACCTGGTAAATAATAACATAATACATTGGTTACTCTGCAACAGAAGGATGTTTGAATCTACATACATATATATATATATATATATATATATATATATATATATATATATATATATATATATATATATATATATATATATATATATATATATATATATATTATATATATATATATATATATATATATATATATATATATATATATATATATATATATATATATATATATATATATATATATATATATATATATATATATATATATATATATATATATATATATATATATATATATATATATATATATATATATATATATATATATGTTGTAATATTCATTTACCAACAGGAAAAGAAACCAATACCTTAATGAGAGAAAGATATTAATTCCAAAGAAATTATAATAATGTATAAGTTATCCGTCTTTAAAAAATACAAGAGGGCAGTGGAAGCTGAGGTGAATATACATGAAAATTGGAAAAAAAGATATAATAGAATTAACCAAACTATCATATTTTTAATCTGTATCAATTACTCGGGTTGAGTGTGGAAAATTAGTGAGGCATTTAATAAAAAATACTAAAAATGAGTGAGAAAAAACAGTATCCAATATGCAAAAAAGACGAATAAACGAAGCGAAAAAGTACAAAGCTTTGGCTGAAGATAATAAGCAGGTCTTTTAAAAAATGTTATTAAGGTGAAATATGGTAAAGAAATTATTTCTTGCATTTTTGCTTATATTATTAGTTTATTTTTTCAGGCCCTTGCTTATTTCTAAAACATTTTCAGAATTGGTTGAATGTTAAAAATGTGGTTTTTATTGTATTCTTGAGTATTTGTAGAAAAACCATATTCTTAAAGATAATAAATCGAATATATTTAAGATCGAATGCAATCAACTGTATTTAATATTTATTGATTTAATCGAATTTATTTAAGATTTACTGATTTAAAATCGTGAAGTTTTATTCTGAATACAAATATTACTTATTTTAACAATAGCCATTCGTATATAAATACATATTTAATATTTTCGATATCGATATTATATATCGATGTAATCGATATTAAATATTTTTAAATATTGAGAAAATACTTGTGTCATAAAAACTGACATTATTCATCTGTCTGGGTAAGTTAAAGACAACAACACCTATAATAAATATAATAGCAAAAAAGATATTTTGCTTAAGATTTAAACCTATATTAAGCATAATAAAATAATGAAGTAAAAGGAAATTGAAAATTTTTTTAAAAAATTGAAATATAAATAACGAATCTAAAATAAATTAAATATAAAATTAATTAAAGTACAATTAATATTTAAATCATATTACAAAGGCAAATTAGAATGAAACTCAGGCAATAGATATTCTATGAATATAAAAAAGAATAAATTTAATGTTAGAATTAGTTTAAAGCATTGTTTATTATAACATAATAAATTGTTGAAACTAGCTTACTTAATTAATGAATTTAAGTTTGAAAGTGGGCACTTGGTAGTTCAAATAAAAATCATGCAATTTCTTGTTTTTAAAAAAATTGTATTCAAATGTTTACTCCTATTTCCTAAATTATAATAAATTAGAAAATCTATCCTTATTAGTATTTTAAATTAGTAAACTTATTTTTATAGAGGAATAACTTTGATATGTCATCCTACTATTTTCTACAATCGCCTACATAACTAATAACCAAAAAGTGTGATGAACAATTAAACAAATGACCTGGGACAATATAATGTTTAATCAATTCGAAAACGTACTGTAAATTTAAGTGCTATAATAAATAGAAATTTAAGAACTACCAAACTTTTAAAAAATACAATCTAGGAATCAATAAAAATTAAGTTGATAAGTTATTCAGTGAGTATATTTTTTATAATTTATTTAATATACTGTGTGTAATGCTTCAAGTATTTTGTAATTTCAATATTATAAATGATTTATTCTCTTACAGAAATCTGATCAAAAATCATGCCTTGATATGAAATTTTGTACTTTAATTTTATGATAGATTAAAATATAAGAATGGTTTGAAAAATGCACATCACATATCAAAAATAAAAGATAAATAAAACTTAATAAATTTTAAGTTTTTAAGAACCTATAGAACATACCCAAAGATTTCCTTGTAATTTGGCACCTGAGATTTAAATTTGAAATTTTGAAATAAAATGAGTATTTCATCTGAAGAAATGATACTCAAATAACACATTTTAAAATAATTTAATGTAATTGGGAAAGTAACCGCAACAAATTTTATCGTTAAATATTCCTAACGCCTTAAGATTTGGAAATCTCGAGAATAACTTGAAAATTAAATACCTCTGTATGAAATGAAATTTCCATTTGATGAGCATTTTTGTAACTTTCTTAACTGACCCTGATGATAACCAGAGAATACTAAATTACTATTTTTTATCGAAATATAAATTTTACCATTTTAAACACAGAAACTGATTTCTTACAGTAAAAAGTTATAATACTCACTTTGCTTTAACTTTTTTGGAATTGTTTTACCAGTCTTTTAAGCTATTAAAAATTCTTTTTTTTTTCATTCTAATCTTGTATGCGTGAGCTGTTGTGCTAAGAAGTACATTAAAATTTATACAGTTTCACAGACAGTAGGCGGCAGAAAAACTTACTGGAAAAATATTTTTTATTTTATGTTTTAAAGTTAATTCTATAGAATATTTTTTGATAAACAGTGTTATATATCATTTTTTATAAGTTAAAATTACAATTGTGGAATAAATTTTTATTCTTTAATAAAATAGAGATTACGAATTCTTGTTTTCATTAAACTAATGTATTTTTCAAAAGAATTGTATTGTTTAAAATATCATTATATTTTTCAAGTTATTTTATTCATATATATATATATATATATATATATATATATATATATATATATATATATATATATATATATATATATATATTATATATATATATATATACAGGGTGATCTTTTTTAAAATGACAGTGCTTGGAGCGCCCTGTAGCGTGATCTGATGGCCGGAATGGCACCAAACTTGGTATTCAAACTAATCAAGACACGGGAAAAAGTTTTCCGTGAAAAAAATTTTAGTTCCAAAAATTGCGGCTAGGGCATTTTGTGGCGCTTTGTATAAAATGGGGGAAAAGAAAGAAAATACTGACACATATACAATCATACATTTAAATTATTAATGCTTATTTATTACATTTACTTCCCCGGTGAGGAATTAGACCACATTCCATGTGAGCTCCGTTCTCAGAAATAACACCGTGCATTCAACGTTCCCCACAGCGGAAAGTAATTTGTCACGAGGAATATATCGCGCTGTCTTTGTTATGTTGTCCTTTAGAATAAACAAACTTGATACATCACCAACATAAACGCATGTTCCGGTAACGTGAGAGGCATAGAAATTGGAGCTCGTTTACTTCATCTTAGATTACTTGTCGAAGCTGTCTACTACTTGCTTTTATAGCCCATATTACTGGCAATGTCAATCGAACAACATTTGCATTTTACTTTGATACCTGTGTTTTATGCTAATTCTCGTTATTGTAAACTACAGCAGCTCCACAAAATGCCCTAGCTGTGACTTTTGAACTAAACTTGTTTTTTACGGAATTTTTTTCCGTCTTGATTAGTTTAAATACCATATTATAAAATTTTCGCAGTCTCGAAATTTGGAAGAAAGGATACGGGAATATCAAAGTTATTAAACTCATGTTCATAAATTAAAGATAATTCAGAATCACTCTGAAATTGAACTCTAAAATAAAAATTAGTACACGCGCGTGTAAAATTATCATACACATCTTGAATTATAATATGCAAATTACAAGAAATCAACATATGGCGCCGAAAGTACGTCATAATGACGAAAGTGTAAGAGACGGGTATATAAGGAATGGTTCCAAAGAAGTAAAAATTGTTCTCAAGCGCTTTAAAAGCATTTCAGTGCAATAACCGCATAGTTACGGTACAAAGGAAACATTTGAATGATGTTTTACATGGTAGAATAATCGGCCCTCTGGAATGTAGGCGTACCCAGCTGGAATTATAAGAGGAACTTCGAATCATCCAGAGTGTCATCTCTAGGTTTTGGCAACGGTTAAAATATGAAGGTAATGTGAGTAGACGTTACAACATAGGACACCCCCTAGTTACAACGACGAGTGAGGACCGGTAATTGGCAGTTACTACCAAAAGAAACAGACAGAGCACTGTATCAGACCTTACTCGTTAGCTCTCTTCAGCTACTGGCACGACAGCTTCAAGGCAGATCCTTGTACAGACGCTTAGGGCACATTCGTCAATATGTTCGTAAGCCTGTCAAATGTCTTCAACTTACCGCAACTCACTGTCGCCTGTGGTTAGTCTGGAGAAGAGAGCAGGCATTGTAGACACCGCAACAGTGGTCTTGTGTGATGTTTTCAAACGAGTCCAGGTTTAGGTTTCTGTCTGATTCTCGCCGGACTTTCATATGAAGAGGGGCAGCTACCCACTAAGTGAACACCATTGAAAGACCACTAAGTGAACACGATGTGAACACCATTGAAAGACCCCAGATACAATTATAGTGGTTCAAGATTGCTCGTTTGGGGAGGAATTATTCTGTGTTTCAGAACTAATCTGCATTTTCAGAATGTAACCATGCAGGCCACTTCTATGTGGATTTCATTCTGGAACAACATGTACGTTTGCTTCGGGGTGCCATGGGTGCAAATTTAATATTTATGGATGACAACGCCCGTCCTCACCGTGTAAACAGTGTAGACGAATGCCTTCAATAGGAAGATATACCCCATAGGGACTGGCCAGCATACTCACCGGACATGAATCCAATAGAGCATATGTGAGATATGCTGGGCTGACTAATTGGAGCCCGCTATTTCTCTCCCACATATCTATTGGAATCCCACATATCTATCTTCGAAGAGTATTGTTTGATGTGGGTTGTGTAATATTCCCCAAGATCAGATCGATAATTTGATACTCAACCTGCCTACGTTGTACGGCCTGTATTGCATCTATTTATTAACCATCATATCAACCATGTTATATTGTTTTTTTTATTAGGTTCATTTTTGAAATTTGTTCTAGAGTGTAAAATTAACATTTTTTATTAATGATGCCAAACATATAGCATCTGTTTTGCTCTTTTCGTTATGTTTAATAAACAAACTTTACAAATAAGTCACATTTGTTTTGCTTATGTCTTATTCTTTGTATGAACTTGCATTATCCTTAATTTATGGAGATGAGTGTAAAATACAGAATAAATTTAAAAATACTGAGAAAAAGTAAGTGTTAGATCATGAAATTCATTATTTGACATTACAGAGTATAATCTTCATAGAAATAAAATTTATGCTACATTTTTTATTATGTTGTAACCATTATCAGTACATTTAACTATTTACTTCTCAGGAAAATATCAATGAATTTTAATTTTTTGCTAAAAGTTTTTTTATTTGTTTTATCAGGTTACACGAAAAATTTCCTCTTTAGTTAATGCAAGTTTATTTAATTCATTATATCATCATTCATTTTGGAACCCAGGGTATATATTATCGTAGCAAAAGGGTGAATGGAATTTCATAATTTTGAATCTAGATTCTGGAAGTCGACTTTCAGGTTTAGCCACAATCTCCCAAAAGTATCATTGCACTTAGAAGACACTGCGACCACAACCAACTTAACGAAACCCATTCACTGTTTGTCACACAGCGGATGTAAGATATAGAACTTACTACTTTTCCTTAATGAGAAAGATGCCTTTCCCAGCCAAGATGCCGTAACTCTTTTGCTGAAGTATTTTTCTTTCTGGTGTTGAAAATCCTGTATAATATTCTTGCAAAGAGATTTAAAAATACATTTATTAAGAAATGGAACATTATTAACAAAGGAAATTGGAGCATTACTACAAATGAAAATGAAGCCTTTCCCAGAAAACATTCCATAACTTTTTGTTTTAAGGTAAATATATTTTTCTTTCTGGTGTTGAAAATCATTGACATGCGAAGAGATTTAAACACATTTCATTTTTAACAAGTGGAACATTTTTTACAAGGGAAATTGAAGCATTATTGCAAATGAGAATGATGCCTTTCCTAGCCAACATTCCTTAACTGTTGTAATGTTAATGTGTTAATGATGTTAATGTCCTTAACTGTTGTAAAATTAATGACTTTCACAACATGAAAGTCATTAAGATTATTCGTGCTAAGTAATTTAAACGCAAAAAGCAATAACATCGATATAAGGGATTCACAATTATGAAAATATAATGTATAATGTAATATATAATAAAAATTATCAATTTCTAAGTGATTAGAAATTTTGTTAAAATCACTTAAAATAAGTCTTCAACAGAATTCCATTTATCATTCATTTTGATACAAATTTTTTATCATCCATTCCAATACAATGTAAATTTACACACACACACACACACACACACACACACACACACACACACACACACACACACACACACACACACACACACACACACACACACACACACACACATATATATATATATATATATATATATATATATATATATATATATATATATATATATATATTATTTGCGAATTATTTTAAAATAATATATTAATATTCGGAAGCCAACAGTTACTGTACAAATCGAATGTCCGTTATTGTTACTGAAAATCACTCATACAGAAAGTTTTCAGGCAAATTTCACTGAAGATTTCAAACAAATTCTCTTCCATTGTACCTTTGAATTGGAATCACAATGCATCAGAAATACACGTGCATCTATTCCCTCCAGATTTTTGTGCAAATTAGAAATGATTTTCGGGAAAGTTTGCAGCCAAAAACATACAGACGCGCATAGAAGAAATCACACAACTACTAAGAAAATCAAAGAGAAATCCAAACAATTCAATACCTCCCACCCAATGTCTCTCGAGTAAATAGCTTCACATTCTTCAAAATAATGGATTTTTCAGAAAGTTCTAGGATTCTAAAAAGTCATTTATTCAAAACGCTTTAGCTTAAAGTAATCATAAAGGAATTCATTAGCGAGCTATTTTTTGATATTTCTGTTTGGTATGTTAACTGCCTCATTAGCTTTTATTTATACTGCATTCTCCAGATTATATTATGCATTATTGGTTCGTGATCATTTTTAGTCGGTGTTTAGTTTAAACTCATTTTTTGGCAAGAAGAAAAACTTGATTCTATGCTTTTTTGAAATATAAAAGCATTTTTTTAAAAATATTTGTTTGTGTAAGTTACAATTTTAATAGGTATAATGATTATTATGAATATTTATAATAATAATTTTAACAAATGCATCAAAATCGTAATTTATATCAATTCTGAATTTCTAATGCAATATATTTAGTAATTTTTGAGTATGTGATAAATTTATACGAAAAAAAAACAAAGCTCTAATGATTTAAACTGAGCCTTGTTGAATTTTAATGCTCAGCAATAGGATTAATCTTTCAATTTTAATTGTAACTAATAAGGCAAAATGCAAATATCTATTTTCGCACAAAACAGGTTAGACTATATCAAATAAAAATATATAACTTTAGAAATATACAACATTTGTGTATTTATTTAACAAAGTAAAATCAAACAAAGTAGATAATAATCGGATTGCCAACTGATTACAACTAATAAGAACCAAAGTTGAGGCGGAATGGCATATGCTTGCTCTAAGTCTGGGTATCTACCAAGCATTTTTTCTCTTGGTCCAATTTTAATTGTAACTAATAAGGCAAAATGCAAATATCAATTTTCGCACAAAACAGGTTAGATTATATAAAAAAAATATGTAACTTTAGAAATGTGCAACATTTATATATTTATTTAACGAAGTATAATCTGCACGTATAATATTTTCCAAGAAGAAAATGTAAAAATTATTGATACATTTATTTTGATTAAAAAAATTATTGGAAAAAATACTATCGAGATAAAATTTAGAAAATATTTCGCATGAAGTTTATGTTCATGGAAAAAAATAACCATGGTTATTGAGGGCAGTAACGGTGAATATTTATTACACGTATGTCACTGTAACCATCTTCAATTTTTAAAATAATCAATATTTGAGAATTTATAGCTATTTTTTTATTTTATGTATTAATCTCTCACTTTTCTTTATTGATCAAAATTTTGGCTATCAATGCAAAATGTCAATGCTTATTCCACCATTTTAGGAATATTTGAATCACATTTTATTTAAAAATTACCTTGATAATTAAAAGTAACTGCGGACATATTTTAAATTTCTGATATCTCTCATGGAATATATAATTATAAAATATATCAATTATGTTTTATTTATTTCTCCTGTGATGAGAGATGATATTCAATTAGTAATTATTAATTAGTGAATCGCTGCATTATTATGCGTTAAAAACATTTTAACTCATGAGGAGGTAAACTGAAAATTAAAGTTTCCACATTAAAAAAAATATTTTTAATGTAACATGGTTTTCAGAAAATAATTTTCCAATAAATCTAAATTGTTTTGATGTGCAGTTTGAAATCAACATTAAATAAGAAATACAATTTATTAAAAATAACTTATTTGTTTTTTTTTATTATTATACATTATTTTATTATTATACATATTTTTATATATATTATATATATATTTTTTATTATTATATATTTTTATTATTATTATAATTTGGTAATTAAATATTTGCGTTAATAATATCTTTACAAATTTAGGATGACCGTGTGAGTTCTACATTGTTTATAGAATGGGATGGAATATTTTCTTTTTGATGCATAATCTTTTAGATAATTTTATAATTTATTCAGTATTTACATGACAATTACTATAGATATTAGGGAAGGTTGTGAGTCCAATTTTAAAATCTACAGTAGTATAGAAAGTAATGAGTTACGAATCAGATGACGTAAGCACAATCATCAGTTTTTCAAGTTCACTGATTTACAATTATGATTTATGATTATTTATGTACAATGGAATTTTGAAGAGATTTAAGAAAATCCGTCCATTCCTAAGCTAAATAAATAACTTATTTGAGAATAAATTTCACTTTCCCCATTATTCTTACTTGATAAAGTAAATAAATGGGATCATTTCACAATGGAATAATATCTAGATGACATATCCATGCATGTAATTTGTAGAGTTTTGAATTTGTCATTTAAGAATATATAAAACGATGTCATATCTCAGAATATTGCGAATATTTATGAGTGATTGGTTGGTTGGGTTTTATGGAGCAAGGTCCAAAATGGAAAAGCTGCGCCAAGAGTAAAGTTTTTGAAGTTTTATTTATATTTATTTTATTTTATTTTTCTTTCCTTTTTACTTTTTTTAAAAGCCTAAGCAGCATTAAAAATTTAAGAAACAAAAATTAGTGTATACATTACTTAAAATCTAATTAAAAAACATTAAAAAGGGAAAAATCAAATATATATATGTAAAATTTTAACCTATAAATTAAATTAAATGTAAAAAACCTATTGCATTCAAGAAAGCGAATAGGTTTGTATGGGGTGGATCCCCTATTAAAGTTAAAAAATCAGAGAGTATATATTAAAAATGTGTAAACGTTGCTGGTTAAAATCATGACTAAAATATGATGAACAGTGTATGGTTCATCACACGCTTCATACCATGGGTTTAGTTCACTTAGAAACAAATGTCTGTGTGTGAAACGTGTGTATCCGATACGCGAAAGCGAGTTAATCTAACATCAGCGCTTCGTAGCGGTAAAACTGATAATGAAATGAGATATGGGAAAATGGTACACAATTTGTTGGTGACCTGCATGCTCCTAAACTCCTGGAAGAGGGAGTAGACAAGATTTTTATTACACTTCCTCACATCTGAAAGAGGGATTGATAATTGCATAGAAGTTGATGCTGCTTTAGCAGCCGCATTTGCCTTTTCATTTCCCTCGAGACCTACGTGACGTGGGATCCAACAAAATTTGATATCATACACATTGCCGTATATTTCTGAGAATATTCATTATTTTATGTAATAATGCTTAATGGAAAAATATTCTGTAATCATCAGCTTATGAAAAATTAGAATTGATTTTAGAATATGAAAAGCTCGAGCCTATGACATTCATATATAATATCATTGTATTAATGTTACTTATGATCTTCATTTCATAATATATAATATATATTATTTGATGTGATTGTATAGTGAGGCAATTATTTTATACATTGATTATTCTTTTACCCGAATTTCATATTACAAAATATCTTGCTTGGTTTAATTGCCTAAGGATTGAAAAAATTGGAATAGAGATATACAGAGAAACTATATCTATAGATTTAGTGTAAAATCAGTTCGCATAAAATCACTTTTCATCTCTATTAAACTTGTTGTTAATAATACTTATTTAATGCTGGGGTCACAATTAACATTCCATGATTACATTTATCCTTTTTTCTCCTATGTCCGAAAAAGAAGACACATACTTTTCGAGCGGTATTTGAAATTATGTGTACATTGAAACGAATAATTTCCTTTCAATTTTTTGGGAAAATTAAATAAAACATTAGTGCTTAAAAATAATTTGAATGTCGAAAAATTTGCTTGTGGTTGCTAACAATGATATGTAAACAACACTTCTGTCAAATATGTGGAAAAGAAATATTTCTTAGGGCTGCAATTTTCATAAATATAAAACAAAAACAAGTCATATTTTAGTATTTAGAAAGTAAAGTCATTTAAACACCATAGTATCATTATCCAAATTTCAAGGATAATAACTTGTGTTAGGAGTGAATGATTACTTGTGGCAACGCATACCTTCAAAAAGCAGAGAATAAAGCCTTATAAGCTCTTAAAACAAATCATCACGAATTCAGATTTTCAAAGACCATCCTCAAAATTATATATGTTAAAAATTTAGAGCTTTTAATATGAAGTTGACACGATCATTTAATAATTCAAGTACTTCATAGTTTTCTCATAGAGTAATAAAATCAAATATATATATATATATATATATATATATATATATATATATATATATATATATATATATATATATATATATATATATATATATATATATATATATATATATATATATATATATATATATATATATAAAAGTTTAACTATATTGAATTTCCAAAAAAAGTACCAAAAAAGAAAAAAAGAAGCAAGAGTTTCACCAAGATACATGTTTCATAGCTAAACACTCTGCAAACAAAAAGAGATTTCTTGAAAGAAAGAAACTTTTTTAAGCTTGAAAAATGAATAACCAATTAGGCTTCTGTTACTCGAAAAATAGAATTGGGTGTCCCTATGGAAAATTTCAGAATAATTATATATATTATTTAAATAACTGTGTCACCTGAACCTTTATATTTAAGAACTTTGAAATATGAGTTATCTTATTGAAAGCATTTAAATTCTATTTTAAGTTTTGGCTCTGTTAATTTGTTTAAATATTTCTATTTCTAAAGAATACATTTTGTACATATAACGTTCTTCAGAATAAAAGTTATTTAGTGAAGCAATAACATAAAATTAAAATAATAGAAAAGAATCGAAAAGAGTAATTTTTCGTATTTCCGAGACGTTCTTGCATAAAATGTACATTTTAAAGTTTTCACTAATTATATAGTAAAATTAAGAAAAAATGCAAAATAAACTACATTGCAAAATAATTTAAATTTAAAGGATATTAGTAGTTGAGCGTTATGGCTTCTATTGAGCATTATATTTGGCTTTGACTCAATAAAAGCACATTAATTATTTTCTTTCAGACAAAATATTGCATCAAGCATTTTCTATACTAGCACAATAAAAATCACAATAATCTTAAATGTTTTATTGAAGCAACTATTTTTATTTTGTTAAAAAAACTTAATGCTTATTCAGTGGGTTGCTAGTAACTAATTGCAATATGATTCTTTATTAAATTTTTAAAGTAAATTTTATACAGATACTGCATGAGAAATTTTATGGTAAAAATTACCAATTTAAGCCCATTAATTGATCATTTTTATTTTACACTAGTCATCTATTTTTAGCCTTATTCATGCGGTGTTATATATATATATATATATATATATATATATATATATATATATATATATATATATATATATATATATATATATATATATATATATATATATAGTATATATATATATATATATATATATATATATATATATATATATATATATATTTTACAAATGAATATCAAGTGATAAACTTTTGTTTTTTTTGCTGTTTTAGTTCTAATAAAAAAACTGATATATTGATGTTCTACGCTGTCGTTAAAATTTTGTATAACATTAATGTTATAACAATAATTTTGATCTATTAAGATGCTACTAACGAGGAAGCATAATATAGATGAAAAAAACCAGCATTACAGTTGAAATTTTTATAAAAAATATGTATTTAAATAAATGCCTGATTTTAAAGCATATTTACTCAGCTGAATCTTGTATACATAAGCATCGCGAAAAAATTAAATAAGTTTTTCAAATCAAATATGTGATTTCAAGGCAAGGAAGTACTTATTGTTGTTTTCCTCAATAATTAAAATACTGCTATAGTGTTATTATATACTAAAATATTTCATAATGAAATGGAAACAAAGGATTTCCTGTATAAATGTAAATCATTTAAATTGTAGCAAAACTTTAAATATATTAAAAATTAAAATAATAGTAACTAAATGCTGAAATTTTAAATTTTTGATGAATAATAATTTTTATTCTTGTTTTACCAAATAATGCAATTAAATATTTATAGAAAAACAATAAATTGCAATTAAATTTTTATAACTTCTTAAACACTTTGATAAACATAACAAATAACAGTTTGTTAACTATCATATTAAATTCATTATGTGAAACTTTCTTATTTAATTATTTATTCTCTTTATTGAATAAAGTAGTATATCCATTAATATTCTCTGAATTTCTATACGAGAATAAAAATATATGAACAAATAACTTTCTGAAAAGCGTAATATCAAATTTAAAAATACATTTATTCTGCAAAATTAAAATATACTTAAGAATTTTTTAAAATTGTAAATATTCATGAAAATTATTGAAAAAAGTACTCTTTCCTCATTTCTTTAAATAATCGTTTAGGTGTCATTTAATTTGTTTTTAATATTTTAGGTGCCTGTAAACTGCTATTTTATTTTACCAAGTTATTGCATATTACTACGAAGATAAAGTAATAAATAGTTGTAACTAGTGATCCTTTAAACAATGATATTTGCATTGTTACAAAATTTTAAACATTTGCATGATAAATGATACTTATTAAATGTGTTTTCAAATAAAAAGATTTTTGTAGTTATGCATTTTTTTTTGGAAATTGATGTACGGAAGGTTATTTATAAATATATTTGATTCAGTGCTTTAAATAACTTTGTCAATAATTTTATTTTTAAAATTTTGAGTTTATAGACATTCATTATTTATAGAAAGTTAAAACAGCATTTTAAAAATTGATTAATTGAGAATATAATGCTGATAATATGAAATCTTTTAAGATTTTTTTAAAAACAATATTGCAGTTTTAAGAATTGCTGCACCTATAATAAACTTATTAACATAACATTCTTTGAAAACTAAAAATACAAAGAGGCAAATCATGGGAAATAATGCGAGTTATAACAGGTTAGAAAATTATAACCAAACGACGAAAAAAATACTTAAATGTTTGAAAATAAGAGTATTGAAAATTTTTACATTTTAATACATTTTACATTTTACAATTAACATTAAAAGTTATAATAAATACTAATTTTTGTTAAATGCTGAAAAATCATGGAAAATAAGTTTGATATATTTATGAAAATTAAGCTTCAATATAAAAAAAAATGTTTTGAGTTTGAAATAATAATATACAAAATACCGCGTGTCAAAATAATTTTTTCTTGAAAAAATTAGTTATAAAAAACAAAATATCAGGGAACTATGTTCTTAATATTAGCAACTGCTATTCATTCAGATACCAATTGTGAATTAGGAAACAGATGTTTAAAAAAATAGTGCTGAAAATATTTATTTTTAATATTTGCTATGGTAACTCTCAAAATAATTATGCTGTCGTAATGTATCGTACTGTCGTATCGTACTTTAAAATGAGATATGCAATTATATAATTGCTTATAACGATGTTTCTAAATAATTTCTCATATGATATTGTACTCCTATTTGATAAGAATAAAGATATTTTAGCAATTTTTATTTTATGATTTGCACATGCTGCATTTTATTATATAGAAATTATTGTATATATATGTTTTTTAATAAATAACATTTATTACATTATAACTAAATTACATTATTTTAATTATTTCACAGTGCGACTGACAGTAATTATTTTTGCTACATAAAATAAATAATACAGAAATATTTATACTTATAATATTTCTGTGGTTGCAGAGAATATATATATTAATAATATTTACTGGATTATAATTTATTTTATATAACAAAAATAATTACTGTCAGTCGTAATGTGCAAAAACTTAAATAATGTAATAAAAGTTTATATACATATATATATATATATATATATATATATATATATATATATATATATATATATATATATAAATATATATATATATATATATATATATATATATATATATATATATATATATATATATATATATATATATATATATATATATATATATATATATATATATATATAAGAAAAGGATAAAAAAATTGTTTTGATTCAATTTAAAAACTATTTTGCAATATTTTCCACCAAAACGAATTGATATATCGTCAAATAAAGGTAATAATTATACTGATAAAAATTATTCCATGACCCGTCAGCATATTCCATTTTTAGAATCGGCCCGGTCTTATATAATGCCGCCAATATGGTTGGGATAATACATAAGTACCGCTAATTTGTCATATTGAGAAAACACATTATCATCATTTTGAAATATCAACTATATAATTTTCAGATGATAAATATGTGCTTTCAATAGGGTCCTTATTTCTGGATATTTCAGAGACTCAATACAAAAATGCATTATAATTCATTAAAAAATACTTTTTATTTCCGTAATTGACCAAAAAAAAATAAAATTTTAAATATTGCACACATTCGTATTTATTATTGCATCATTTTAAAGTTGGGATTTTAAATTTTAGGGAATTAAATTAATATTTAAAAATTGAATGAACTCAAAAGTTTCAATGTTTTTGTTCAAATATTAGAGATCAATTCAAAATTCAAAAACATTAAAATCAAGTTAACTGAGTATGGCAGTATTCTCTGCCATATTTGGAAATCAGTACGTTACGAAAGTAATTAACATTTCAAGAAATAAGTAAAGATTTAAACTCTAAACATTATTTGAGATACATATTTTTGAAATAAATTCCATTTTGTCGCCCAACTTGTCTAGTGGTCAGCGTTCCTGACTGCCGATAAAGGAGTCCTTGTTTCGAACCCCGGTTCATGCATGGAAGTGCTTTTTCTCTCTATCTTTTCTGTCTTTGCCCATTCCTTGTATGAATGAGGTGTGAATTGTTGCCTACCCTATAAACGGGTCCCTATGGCATGTGTGTAGAGCAAAGTCGTACTTTCATGGTGCTCTGATTAAAATGAAAGATACTCTCAATTGGCTTAAATTCGCATAGCCAAGGCATAGCGAGTTGGCTTGTCCAAGTGTCATTAGTAACAACAACAACAAAATCCATTTATCAATGTATTTTACATAAATAATTTTTCTCAAAATATAGATATCTTCAGAAAAAAATATCATAATTAAAATATCATCAAAATGAAAGCATAATTTTCATTTAAATATATTTTATTAAGATTAAATATGAATATATATGAATCTTTCTCAGTAAACTAATTCATGTTTCAAAAATTTTATTAGTAACAAGACTCAAAAGTGAGGCAATATCTTCCATTTCATATAGAAAATAAAATCGTACACCATTTTTATTTTGAATCTCATTATTTCAGCCATCATTTTGAAATCAAATTAGGTAATGCAAAAGTTCGAAAATTTTGAGAACGAGGCTTCATGACTGTTGTTGTCGGAGTTTGAATTGTTTCAAACAACGCACAATAGCAAAGTGTAATGGAAAGAGGAATGCGTAAACTCCCTCAATCTGGTTTCCCAATGAATGCAGTTTTCGCTGCAAAATTAGTTGCTTTCTGAACATCAGTGGTTTCCGGATACTTCGAGTTTTGAGCTTCCGTAACTATGGATTTGTATTGTTGGATAATTTTACTTGTAAAATGTGTTAAGAAGTGTAATTCTATTCTATATTTTAAATGAAAATAAGCGTTATATTTTAAATTGTTGATTTTACATGAGGGATATATTTAACTTTTTAAACACTTAATCAAATTTTCAAAAAATAATTTAATTAAATAAAAGATAAATACATTTAAAATAAACACAAATATTTTCACACTGCAATCTTATTTGCGATCACCGTACCGATAATAAATTAATTTAATAAGCCATTAATTTTATTAATTTGCTTTATTCTAACTTTTTATTTTTTTTAATTTCATATTTTTCTAATATATAGTTTCTTCCAAAATTAATTTTAAAGTGCTTATTTAAAAAAATCATGAAATTTTAATTTATTAATTATAAAAATCTAACTTAATAGTTGCTGTTACTAATGACACTTGGACAAGACAAGCTCGCTATGCCTTGGCTATGCGAATTTAAGTCAATTGGGAGCGTCTTTCGTTTTAATCAGAGCACCATGAAAGTGAAAGTACGACTTTGCTCTACACACATGCTACAAGTACCACGTTTATAGGGTAGGCAACCCTTCACACCTCATTCATACAAGGAAAGGACAAAGGCAGGATAGTTAGAGAGAGAAAGTACATCCATGCCCGAACCAGGATTCGAACACAGGACCTCCTTATCCGCAGTAAGGCATGCTGACCACTAGACAAGTTGGGCGGCTAACATAATAGTAAAAAAGCTTTAATGTGTTATAGAAAAGTTAATTTATGCTGTTTTTAAGCACGACTTTTATCAATTTTTTATGACTTTTATTTTGATTGATCATAAGTAGCTAAAAAAATTTCGAAAAACAATATTCCTAACTCATGTGGATGAAATATTAATAAATAATAAGGAAAGTTTATTCTGAATTATTTTCACAAACACTTTCGATTCTAAATAAGCTATATAATTACATGAATTTTTGTATTTAAGACAGTCATAAATTATTTAAAATAAATTATTTTTATGTGATTGAAGTGTTTCATAAAAAATTCTTAATCTCGTTCACAGTAATAATAAAATAAGTAATATACATTTTCACTTTAAGCTATCAAATTGAAAAAAATAAAAAATCTTGATTTTATTTTACTTTACGAATTATTTCACGTAACAAAGTAGTATTTAATGAAGAAAGAGAATAAAATCGAATTTTGAATTAGCGAAAAGTTTCTTTTTAACGTGTGTGATTAGAAAATGTTTTTAGAAATGTGGTTAGAAATGTTTTTAAAAGTTAATGTAGAAGAAGTTTAAATGTTCGCATTTAGCAAGGAAACATCTTTTTCGCAAAATCTATTTGAAGCTGAATCCGTTATAGATATCTTTTCTTTATATTAAAATGTATACGATATCTTTAAACTCTACAAAACTTTTTTTAATCAAAAGAACAAAGATGAAACAATACATTTTTATAAAAAATATATTTTTATATAAATTAACCAAGAAATAGAATTAAACTCTTTGAATAATTCCTCCATTCAAGTTAATATACTTTGTTATCGAGGAGGACATTTTATTAGGAAATATTTCTGTTAATATATGCCTATTGTTTTAATGCATAAATTTGTGTTAAAAGGATTTGCTTTTATTGTGTGTTTAGTGGCAAATTTAATCGTCACGTCTTTTTACTGGTTTTATTCATTGAGCTTTAATAAATAATTTTTTGTGTAATGTATCCAATATATTCATTTTTAAAAGGCATTATATATTTTAGGTGTATTCATAGTTTAGGAGTTCATTACGTGATTCAGGAGTATATATGGGATAATATCTTTCTATATTGGATATATCTATGGGATAATAACAGGACGGTATATCTTTCTCCAAAACTAAATTTCAAGGAATGTATTTCTTAGAGTAATTCAGTATTTTTAATGCTTATGAGAAGAGGAACAAACATAAAACTGAACGTAAACATATCGATTTATTCATATTTATTCCATTCTCTGTAATCTTAATTATTCTTATTGTGACTAAAGTGTTAATGTTAATAACTTCTCGCATTTTGGGAAATAATTTAAGACTCAAGTGAAGAAGAGTATTCATATTTATGTAAGTCAAATGAAAAATTAAGTACCCTCTAAACAAAGGGATATACGCTGCTGGCTAGCAAAATGCTATTATTTGAAGGAAACATGCAAACCATGGGGAATTTACGACATACGTTTGTCGTGATAAGACATGGTAATTATTCGCATTACAGCACATGTTCACATCAAGGGACACTGCATTGCCGCACAATATCGTGTATCCTGCTTTTTTGGTTTGGGTTGTAATGTTTTCATTCTAGCACCCCTCAATAACAGATTGCGGCCCTACTGAACAGAGCATTGACAGCACACCCTACAGGATATGAGATCATTTTTCTTATCCTATGCCGAGACAGTGGCCTTATCGGCCATGAGTCCTCTGGCAGCTCAATAAAATTTAGCCTTATTGTGAAAGTTGTTGGCTAAACAGTTCAAAAGAGAAAGCGCAGGACAGCTTGTCAAATGAATAAAGTCCATAAGAGCTCCTGAAGGACACAGGGTACAGTAGAGCATGTTGACCATGCCGATACGGCTTAAGAGTCCTTGGAGAAAGTCATGTCCAGTCAAAATTCTGAAATTTGCTGTGAAAATGGAGCGTGGAAGGTACATGGGGAGTGGAGAATTCAAGAGGGAACCCCAAGCCTTGTCTTTAGTAATTTCGCTCCATCAATTATGAAGGTCTTTGTGGAGTTTGTTTTTGATTAAGTTGCAGATTTGGCATATGAGATCATGTTGTTAGCTCTATATCTCTATGTTGGTTGGAACCCATGGAACACTTACACTTATAATACTTGTCATCAACAATATTCTCACAAATATCCCGTCATTTTAAGTAATTATCACATTGCGATGATATATATTCCTGAATATTGTGATATACTGAGTTGAAAAGACTTTAAAATTATTCAATGTGCATTTTTTTATAAAATATAAAAATGATATAAATACGAAAAGCCTTCAAAATAAATTTCAAAATATGACAACCATGCAAAAATTATTGCTGTTTTAATACATTTTGCCCAAAATATGACCTAAAGCTGTTTATCTTCAACATTCTGAGCTGCTTCAATCCCTGTCTTGAAAAACTTCACTTATCTTCTTCTTAATTTATATTAAAATTGCGAAAATATCCCTTCAGTATTTGTTCCACTTTTATTTCAAATATTTGTTATTATGTTTGTTTTAGCTTATACTTATATTAAATTACTTTTTTTTAAAATTTTACAGCCCAAGTGCATGTATTTGTCATAGACAGAATGCATTATGTGGAACTATACTCTACTATATTATTATATATTACTTAAAAAAATTAACATCTTAATTTTTAAATCTATTTAAAAGTAAATTCATAATAGCAAATGTGCAGTAGTTTGTAATACTGAGTTTGAAATCTATATTAATATGCTTTATAGAGAAAACTATTTTCCCTCTAATTATAAAATGATTGTAACTGTAATACATAATTTTAGTATTTATATTATAAATATTTACTTGAGTTTGTTGATATAATTATATAAAAAATTGAAAGTAAAAAATTGATTAGATTTATTTGAAATACATATGAATGACAAAATAATGCACTGAATATTCAGATAGACAAAAAATTTTAAAAACAAGTAATTATTATACCCTAAACTGAAAATTAAATTTTGTACCTTTTATAATACATTTTTGATTTAGTAGTTTCTACTTTTTGCTTTCCTTCCAAATACTATAAAAATATATTATCCTCTATATGTAGCTATATATTTGATCAAAAATAGTTTTATTTAAAAATAGTAAATTAAAGAAAATAAAAAAATTACTTGAACATTAGCTTTTATATAAGAAGTTTAAATTAAATTATATTTTCATGTTTATCTTTTAAAATGTTATTATAAAATTACATATTTAATATAAATATTGCACATTTGTAAACTAAATTGAACAACATACAACAAAAAACTTAAAAATACATTCTACATTTAATCAAAATAAAGTATTACATTAAATATATATATATATATATATATATATATATATATATATATATATCTGTGTATGTAACCTTTTATTCCTGAGCATATAATTTGTGAACAGGTTAGGGAAATGTATTACTATTTTTCTTTGTTTCAATTCAAGTGTATTACTTATGCTTGAATATTCCTAGAAAGTTTTGTAAAAGCTTCTCATTTACTGATGCGTACAAAAATAATGATGCCTTTATTTATCTTTAAAAAAACATCAATTTTCAACACAGCAACAGGAAAACCATATATTACATATCTAACTTTTTTAAAAAAAAGAAATCTTTAAACAATATAATTATTTTTCTTCCTAAAAATGTGTAATACTTTAATGCTAAACTGTTCCAAATTATAAATTTTAAACTTATTTAATGGATATTTTGGTGTCATTTTGCTCTTGTAAATAAAAAAGTGAACCTGAGCATTTTTTTAAATATTTTTATATCACTTAGTTGTTCTCTGATTTAATCTGTAGAAGAAAATATTACTTTTTATAAAATGTTAAATTAAATTATATATTTATAATAACGTTCTATCTTCCTCACATTTAATACTTATCTGACAAAAATGACACTCATAAGCATAGGTTATATTTGCGTTAAATCAAATGCGTACAAAGCTATTTTCATTAGTTTATTTCAGTCTAAAATAATGTACATAATTATGAATAAAATAACTAAAAAAGTTTTGGAACATCAAACGTTCCAATAATTTTAATATGTACTGTAATTTAACAAAAAAAAAGAATATATGTATATGTACACACACACACACTATATATATATATATATATATATATATATATATATATATATATATATATATATATATATATATGTTTCAAAAAAATAAATAAAATTATTCTAAAATAGCAATTGTTTTATCTTTAAAACATAACATAAAAAAGTATTTCTTAAATTTTTATAGTCCCTTTTGCTTTTTAAATAGAAATTATTTTTATGTGTATCTTTATTTTAATTTTAATGTACATAACTTACTTATATAAAATTAAAATGATAAAAGAAATTTTAATGGAAGGAAAATTTAATAGACAGGTAAAATAATTTTAAACATATTAAAGCAAGTAGAGTGATTTCTTTTTCTTACTGTAAGTAATCAGATTCTGTCTATTCATTTGTAGTACATATATATATATATATATACATATATATATACATATATATATATATATATATATATATATATATATATATATATATATATATATATATATATATATATATATATATACATAGATAGATAGATATACATTCTCACAGTATCTTCTTTGTCTCAAGGAAGTGTATATATATCCACCCATGAATCAGAAAAGTCTATTTTATCAGTGGTGTGCATTTGAATGCTAATTCCTTCTTATCATTGACTTTATATACAGCTGCTGTTTCTTTTTAAGTTTACATTAAATTATTTTAAAGTGTGTTAATTGAGTATTTTGTCCAGGTGAAATGAATGTTTCATGTAATAATTAACACTGGCTCTAAGAAATCAATAAGTAAAATTTGCTTGACGAGCTTTATAATTAACTGTCTTACTATGTATAGTAATATATAAATTCTGTTTGTATATTGGAAGACCATCAAAACAGGTAGAATTCAGATTGAATATTGAATCTAGAGTGAACTCTAAAAACAGCTTATCCAATTTATTTTCATTCCATAATGAAATTAACCTTCCAAAATAAATATACTTTCATAATATATAATTTTATACGAATGTCTACTTTAATACGAAATTAACACCCCTCTAATTATTGGTATTTATTTATACAGTTTGAAGATGATGTTCTTATCATACTACAACAACTACAACGAATGTCTTCAATTATACTGCAGAAACTGCAGCGAATGTCTATTAAAATCATACTTGTGCAAATGAAATGCGTGAATAATTTAGAACTCTTGTAAAAAAAGCAACTGATGCCATTGACGATGATATTGGAAGTAATTTTGTTATATAACCAGATGTGTATACATCTGAATGAAATAATGATTGCAATAACTTTGTGAGCTATAAATCTGTATTATTGCCTTATGCATAATTTTGTACTAAACTATTCATTATATACAAATTAACATAAACAAACACATCATATGTATAAAAATTTTGACTATGAGCTGCGAATACTTTAAGGAAAGAGAGAACTTAAGAATTACTCTTATTTTACATTCTTTTTATTATTGTGATGTATATTAGATATTTGGGATTGTCATGCGATTCTATATCAATATAGGAAACTGTTATCACAGTTTCATTATTATCATGAGAAATTAAAATCATCGTTAAATGATTTTATTTAGCTTACTAGTTATATGCTGTATTTATCTTCAAAAAATCAGAAATTCAATTTGCACTGTTAATCTTCTAAACATATTACATTTTCTTTAATTAGTTTTTAACGCTAGTTCTTGTAAATACTATACACAAAACAGTAGAACCGTTTTACTTTGAAAAACATTTAAAAACTGACGTTTTATTTACGAGTCTTTAGATAAAAGAAACAAACTCATTATGTGGTAAGTTTTATATAATTACCTGGTAAATATTTGCAATATAAAATTGTGAATAAAATGCCTTAATATAACAGATAAATCATATTATTTTATTATAAGATTATAAACTTTAGCATATTCAATAAAAGTTTAGGAAAGAGGATTTGTTTTTGTGACATATTTTACCAAAATTTGTATTTAGAATACATGCATATTTGTGTTATGTTGACGTACAAATGAATACCGCTAAAATAACTAATTTTTGAACAAAAATCTTATATATGTATCCTGTTCTTTTTATTTAAAATAACGTTTTCAACAGATATTCACCAATGTAGTAAAATCATCCTTTTTACATAGCACTAACTCTGTAAATCTTCTGAAATAAGCCACTGCCTAAAAAAATAATAAACTTATAATGTAAGAAAAATGCAAGCAATATTTTACTGCATCTTATCTTAATATTTTTTTCTTTTGAAAAGATCTGGCTTACCATCTTCAGCCAAAGCTTTTCGCTTCGCTAATTTCTCTTTCTTGGACATCTGATACTACTTTTTTCCCTCCATTTTGCTTATTTTTTATTAATTACCTCACTAATTTCCCGCATTCTACTTGGATAATTGATATAGATTAAAATATGATGGCTTGGTTTATTCTATTAACTTTTTTTTTTTAACTCTTTCATTGATATTTACTTCAGCTTTCGCTGCCCTTATTTTGAATGCATTTGCCCAAATTCATTTTTTTAATGATGAGTAATTTATGCAGTGCGTTATTTTCTCTTGTAATTAATATCATACTTTCATAAAAGTTTTTTCTCTCTCTCTCTAATTGATTAACCAAAGTAAAAATTACTAGAATATTGCAACAAAACATTTTCAGCAATTCATACACGGATAATTATTTCACTATAAGAACAAAATATTGTAGTTAAAATTATAAGATTACATAATACATACTTTTACTTCCCATTAAAGTTTATATAAAGTAAAATTTGTGGATGATAGCAACAAAAGTGAAAAAAGTTTACAGTTCAATATATATTGCAAGATTACGGATACACTATATTTCAACTAGGACCACGATGGTATGGTTGGTTAGAGCGTTGTTCTCATTATCACAAGATAGTGAGTTCAAATACCTGCCAACTAAAGATCCGACGTGTTCGCTAAAACTGAGCATGATCGCAATGTCGTCCAAGTGAAATGATACGAACATTCCACCAGGTTGCTCCTATCTAACTGGTAGAGACCAACTCAGGACTAGATACTGGAAAGCATGCTGGTGCAACAACACAATATTCCAGGCAATAATCAGATTTCTTTATTCTTAGCATACGAAACAATGTATTATATTAAAATATTTTGACTCTTGTTCACTAAAAGTAAGAGGTATATTTGAAAAAAATAAATTATAATAAGCTATAATTATGTATGCACTTTAAAATTGTAAAATATATTAAATAAAAGTATTTTTAATTTATTCATTGGCAAAACTTTATATATAAAATGTTTTTAAAATAACAAAACTCAAATAACTACTATCATATCCACATGAAAAAAATTAATGTATGACAGGTTATGCATTTTGATATTCACTTTCATCAGAAGTAGAATGTATTCTAATTTAAAAAAATAAGTCCTTATAAATATATGCGTATGAAAAGGCAAATATTCCCTTATATTTTTTAACAATGTTGCATTGCGTAAAATTATTCAAAATAAAATATAAGCATATTTAATCGAAGCTTAAAACATTTATCAGGGACTTTTCACTCATAATATTTCTGACGCGTATTTTAAGAAATGTTTATTATTTACCTAATAATGCTTACCAACAGTGGTATTAATGATGGCTTCATTATATATACACTGCAATAAGTTGATAAATAAATATTACGTTGATATCATTTACTGTCTTTTAAAATCATTTTAATTTCTGTAAGCAGAAGATATGCAAGAATATTATTTTAAAGCGCATCCATTTGTGAAAAAAGTATTATTAATTGTATAGAAATAACTGCATCGATAGTAATCCTAATATCTCAATAACATAATCTTTCTCGAGTGGAACATTTTATTCACATTTTATACGAAAGCTACTTAAACAATAAATAAGTTTTCTATATACGAAAAGTATTCTGCATAACGTATTCTAGGAAATATTACAATCAATGAAAATAGAATTTATTTGTATGTGTCTCATATGCTTCTTGAGGAAATATTAAATTTTTCTTTTTTTCCATTGTGTCGGCCGCCTGTGAATAATTTAGCAAACTTCTAAGAACCAAACGTTTCTTTATTGTATTTACAGAAATTTACAACGATTATGAAAATTGATAGAAAAGAAACTGTTAATCGATTGTATTTGATAAATAAATTTCCGCTTAAATGAGAATATAATGTGTTTCCTTTGCAGCATTTAAAACAAGTATAAAAATATACAATTATACAGAGGGTTTTAACACATTTTTAGAACGATTTCAATTAAGGATTTTAAAAAAGTAAATGATTTAGGACAAAAACAGCTTATTTGAAATGAGAAACATCATCTGCTATTTTAAAATGTATTCTTCTTTCAAAATGTCGCATGTAAGCAAGCTGTGGATTGAAGGATATGTTTTTGCGCTTTCCGAAGAGAAATATTCTGTTTCCAGGATTCAAAAACGATGTGAAATGCATGGCATTAAAATTTCTAAGTGCAAAATAAGCAACATTATTAATGAGACAGGTAAAAACCGTCAATCATTATTTCTACATATAAAGAAGACTCCAAACGAATATCCGAAAAAAGTACGTAGTTTCAAATAATTCTAAAGTGAAATCCCTGGTAACAAGAGAAAATCCGCTGACACAGAAATCAATTGCAAAGACTTTAGATACATCTGTAGCAACAATAAATAAAATAATAAATCAAGGTTTACAACTTAAAATCACTAAAAAAACATAATGTTCACTAGCTTTTGCCGAGGCATGTGGCTCAACGCAAAAATTTTGTAGAATCCTGTATGAAATGCATTTAGCAGGAGATAAATGGAAATACATTGTGACCCTTGATGAAGCATGGGTTTACCTAAATGAGTGCAACAAAAAAGGTCGATTTACTTAAGGAAACGAGGAGAAAAAAATGTACAAACCTGGTTCCGTCAATGTAAGGAAAGTTTCAGTAATGGGTTTATGATATAGCCACAGAGGTTTCTCCTACAATGGGAAATTAAAAACAAAAAAGAGTAGAAAAAAATGTTAAAATCAACTCATAATACTATCAGGAGAAGATTTTATGTCCAATATTTACAGAATTTCTTTATCACAAAGATTTTCAAAGAATGAAACTTCAACAAGACAAAGCTACAAGTCATACTTCGAAAACTACCACTGCAATCCTTGAAAAAATCAAGACTCATACAGGTATTGCATATTTCCCCCTGACGTTTCACATATGGACTTTTGCGCCTATGGTCTGTTAAAAGAGAGCTCTTTCTAAACGAAAAACCACCACGAAAGATGGACTCTCGAAGAGGAAGAGAATAGAAGAGGAATGGAAAGCAATACCCCTGGAAATTTTACGAAAAGCTCTTCTATCATGGAAATCACGATGCAGACTTATAGTCTAGAAAAAAGGCTATCATATTGAACATTTAAAAAAATAGTTTTTAAATTTTAAATATTAATTAAACGGCCCCAAAATCGTTCTAAAAATGTGTTAATAACCTCTGTATTTCAAGTTTGTAAAAAACCGATTTTATATTTAATTTGATACATGTAAAAGTTACCCAGATCTAAAAAAATTATGTAGAATTATTTAAACTGTGTGTGTTATCAAAAGTGAAGTGTACCTGTTAAGTGTTTCACGTTATAAAAATGTTTGAAACTGTGGAAAATATATAATTGTATAAGTTGACATAGGACATTGAATATGAAAAATAATATTTTTAATAAAAAATATACATGTACTTTCTGATTAAAAGATAATAATTTCTACTTAAATATGTTTATTGTTCTTAAATTATTAATTGAAATAGTTTAAAAAATTTTTATAAGTACTGTTTATCCTAATCAGTAAAAATATTCCTTACATTTCGCAGTTTGTTAAATGCTCTTATAATTCTTTTATAACAACCATTATCATACTATACAGTAATTTCCACTATAACACACGATACTCTTATAACGTGTTTTCATAATACGCGATTTCATGTTTAACGTATTACGTGTGTTTTCCACCATATAACTGGTTGGTTATCCAGATTATATTGCTGTACTGCGACATTTATTATTATATGTATAGTTCGCAATCAATTTCTCGTATGTTTGCACATTGTGTTCTTATAAAGTTAAATAAATTAATATAGGGCCGTGGTAACCTAATGGTTAGGGTATCGGCCTTCCATCCGGAAGGACGCGGTTCGATTCCCGATGCCGCCAAAGACCCACCGAGTACTTGCGATATACGTGCTTGTTAAATCTCTGGAATCGAAAGTCCTGTGATCAGTCGTTGAGCAGTTACCATGGGTGCATTGGTTTGGAGAAAATTTCCTCCCCTTCAGATCAATCAAAATTGAGGGAGTGGATTCTCTGGTGGTGCCATCTATCGAAGGATTTAAAAAAGAGCAAGGATGTACTTTCACCTTCATAATGCTCTGCTTAAAACGAAAGACGCTCCCTATTGACTTAAATTCGCATTGCCAAGGCATAGCGAGCTTGGCTTGTCCAAGTGTTATAAGTAACGACAACAACTACTTTTTCTACTTTTTTCCTGAAAAAAAAATTTTTTTCATTTATTAATTTTTACAAAACATTTTTCAAAATTTTTCAATTAATGTTTCGTAAAAATGAGATTATGTGCCATGGTAGCCTAGATTATAGGTTATCAATTTAGTGGGGATATTTTCATAGTAACCTTTCTTTGAAGATAAAACAATCTAATGTTTGAAATTATACAATCTTTCAGATAAGAAGTGTTTCCCTAATTTAATTAATATCCCAGTTGCATAAAACTGAATCATCATGTTAAGAAATTGAACTTAAGTTTCGTCATCTAGATAAAATTTTAATCAATATATAATTAAATTAACTTACAGCAAAAATTAATTTAACTATAATAAATAAAACCGTGTGATGTAGAAAAATGAATGATTAAAAATATGAAAACATTTTTAAAGATAATTTGAGTATATATTTATTCAAATGTATATATTTATATTCAGTTTATATATGTTATTTCCCTTACCAGTTTCGAAAATGTGGTATAATTATATCATAATTTTGTTTTTCTGTAAAGATTTTAAATTTAATGTTTTCTTTATAATATTATAATCATGCATGTGACATTCTGCTATACATGAATATAACAAGCTACAAAATGTTAGAGTATATTACAGATAAAGTTAACTACGGTTAATTAAACACGTCTATAAAACTTTGCCTGCAAAGAGGAAATGTAAGTTGAATGTTTTAATTTGATGGAATTGTTTTAATTCGACAAAATATGATAATTATCTCTTCTTCTTTGAAAAAAATATGTACTAAAACTTTATAAATGATGAAACATAATGTGCTGTTGCAATTAACATATTTTATTTACCCTCCCATTTCTGGTATTAATTATAACTGAAAGTGTTTTTCTTTTTTTAATCATTTTCTGTTAATTAAAATTGTTTTTATAATTTCATTTCCATAATATGCACTATTGAAACTTTAAACAATCTTTGCTTTTGTATGGGTTTTATTTGTATTTTCTTATACTAGACGTCAGATTATTATATGACTAAAAAATTTCATTTCTTAAGAATTTTTTAAACTATTGTAAATTGCAACTTACGAAATCACGTAGAGAAATTAAAAACTTTTAAAAGAGATTAAATGAAATCTGATATCTCCTCACCGATATATCAGAAAAATAGTTTCACATACTGCAAAATAATGGCTTTTCAGAAATAACATCTATTCAAAAAATTTTATCTTAAATAAATCACCAAAAAATCAATTTGTGAATAATTTGTAAGAACTTCTTTTGGTATGTTAGCTGCCTCATTATAATTTTTTATTCATACTGCTTTTTTCTTACATTACAAGTAAATCTTTATAATTTATTTTTATCTAGGAATCCCTTTAATTTTAAAGTATGTTAGGTAATTGAAAAATTCAAGAACATAAATGGAACAG